>RJWJ010034202.1:0-17414 GCA_004363605.1 Indri indri | reverse complement strand
GCAGCTAACTTCACACACTAAGGGCTCAAGTTAAATCTGAGATGCTGAGAGAGACCCAAGATCTCAGTAAAACAGGCTATCAGAAACATTAGGTACGCAGCCTAGAAATCTAGATCAGAGAGAGAAATTTCACAGTCATCAGCAAGTAGATGGGGTTTGAAGTCATGAAAGCAGATAGGTAGGATGTGGTAGAAAAAAGAAAGAAAATGTCCCAGACCAAACACCTAGATCAGAAAATGGAAGAACAGGAGGAAAAGATGGCAGTGGGACTGGGGAGAAGCTCCCAGGGTGCTGGATGAAAGAAGAAAGGGGTTAGCTATGTGCGCTGCAGAGACGTTAAAGAAGGAATGAGACCTCAGCGACATCCATAGAAAGGTGAGACAAAGAGCTGAGCTGGAGTCGATCTACGACTGAAAGGTGAGAACATTTGGGGGCACGACCCTTCTTCAGAAGGATGACCACGAAGGGCAGCACACAGAGAGGAAGAGTGCTGAAAGGGAACTCGCAGTGAAGTGAGGGCATTTTTTTTTTTTTTAAGATGGAAGACTGGTATATAAGAGATGACAGCACATCTAAATGCCCATGTGAGGGATCCAGAAAAGATGGCTCAAAGTCTCTAACGTGGGAAGAGAGGGGACATTGCCCACACATGAAGGGTTGGCCTGCCACAGGAGTAAAGCTCCTTCCCTCCTTGTGATAGGAAGGGAAGGAGAAAACAAGTGCCAATACCAGTGGATTTGTAGACTTCATGAAGAAAAGCTAAGGGAGTTGCTGCCAGATGGTTATTTTTTCCAGGAAGTACAAAACAAGGTCACTTACAGAAAGTTTGGGCATGGGAAGAGGTTGGAATAGAAAGGAGAATGAATCATAGAATTATTACAAACAGGGGATAGAGCGCTTCCTAGAGAAACATGAACATTCCTGGGCAGGGCTGAAGGCCCTTGGAGACAGGTAAGCAGGAGTTTATGAAGACACTTTCCTGTCTTGCTGTGGGATTTTCTCCAGCAAGGAAGGGAGAAGTTGGGCAGTTGGGTTGATCCTGGGTGAGAGTGTTTTCAAGAGATGTAAACACGTCAGCACAATATGACGTGGTATGTGAAGTGCTGACAAGCTGCACAGAGCTATTGGGGAACAGAGCGGGGAGCCCCCTGGGAAGAGAAGACTTCCTGAGATCACAGGAAGCTCAGCTTCACACGGGGGAGGGGGGGGTGCGGGGGGGGGGGGAGTTCTCCAGGCAAAACTTAAGAGTGAAAGAAAGGCCCTCCACATAGAGAGGAGAAAACAGCAATTTCAGGGCATGGACTACAAACAGTTCAGCATCCCTAAAGGAGATGAAGACATCAGAGAGGATCACGAAAGGAGGCTAGAAATATCAGCTGATCTCTATTAGCCATCAGAATGGGACCTAGGAAATGCTCAGAAAATGCTAGAAGTAGGCATTAATAATATGCGCATATGAAAGCCTTTTAAAATAAGAATTCCAATATGCCATCCTCTGGGGTGAACACCATCCTTCACAAAAAGGACCAGGCCACAAAGATTACACAAGAACAATTTTAGGCCATGATATTTGTGCTTCATTTGCAGAATTAATTTGATGAAGTATCTATCTATCGGACCTCCAAGGGCTAACACCAGTGTAGGAAAGGAACATAAGGGTTTCTGCCTTACTGTCTGCAGGTCAATAAGCAAATTTCCAAAACAAGGAAAGAAGTAGTTGTGACAGATAACACTAAATCCAACTCTTTGATTTAAAAAGTTTTTGAATAAAACTACTTTTAAAAGCTTAAAATTCATTACAAGTTTTCTTCTTTAGGAAAGTCTGATTTTGTAACTTCTGAACCCAACCTAAAATATTCTATTTAAGAACAAAAGAATAAAGCAGCCACTAAACATTTCAATAAGGCAATGTTGGTTGAGCAAAAAGAATTGTTTTCTTCCTTTTCTCAAAATAGACTGGCGACTCCATGGAATCTCTCAGTTCCTTTTATAATTTCACAGAAATATTATATAATATTTGTTAGCAGTAAATGTTACTGATGTTTTCTAATGCCAAAACATGATTCTTCTTCCCCAGAGACAAACGAATACCAAAGCTACAATGGTCCCTAAAACTCTAAAAGCAATTTATGGTGATGACAGTTTCTCTGTATCAGAGAGACAGCTAAAGTAATAATATTGAGAAAGCTTTCAAACACTAACATATTAGAAATCACTCAGATAGGAAGAAGAGAGAGCAAATATAGAATGTGATTTTATAACCACACATATAAAATTACATAACCATATTTGTTCCCATAAAATACTTGAACTAGCTAAGAAGTCACAAAATACCTTTGCAAATACCTTACCAACCTTGGAAAGGATTTTGGATAGCCTTGCTTAGAAACAAAAGGCAGCTACGTGAACACAAAATATGTCAATTAATCAGTTGTTCTCTCCTTACAGCAAGAGTCACCCAACTTTTCCCATAAAAGGCCAGGTTACCTGAATTATTAAATAATTATTAAATAATAATTAATCAATGTTAATTAATGGTATTTATTATTAATTCAGGCTTTGCAGCCATGCAGCCTCAGTTGCAACTACTCAACTTCGTAGCACAAAAGCAGGCATAGACAGTGTATGAACAAATGGCTGCCAGGTGTGTTCCAACAAAACTTTATTTACAAAAACAGGAGGCAAGGTAGACTTGGCCCATGACCTAGAGTTTTCTAAACCCTGCCTAAGAGAATCACCTTAGTATCATGGCGTAAAATGTTCTACTTACACTTATCTTGTATTTTTTAAAAATATACATATACCTTATGTGGCACTGACCAGAAGTTGGGAGGGAAGGTGGAATGTTGGCTAAGAGAATCATAGTCCAAGTAGCTCTCAAGCTGAAAAGAGGGACTCAAAAGCAGTGCCATCGGATTTGCCTGGGATAAGCAATCTACAGGATGCTGAAAGGCAATTAATTGCTCCAGGTATAAACGCTGCCTTAAGAACAGTTTATGTAAATTTCACAATGGGCTTAAAGCCCCTAAAAATTTTAGTTAACTACAAGTTCATCATGAGTCAAAGGAGCCACAAATTGAGCCGTAAGATAAGGAACACATACACAGGTCACACACATTGCTCAGACCAGGTAAACACTCAAATGCCTCCCATCGGATCAGAACTATCTCAATAGCACGGTCACCACATTTTAAGAGAGACATTTCTAACCAGGGTAAAGCCGGAATGTGACCAGAATGCTAAAAAAGGCTTAGGAGGAAGGGGTGAAAAAAAAAAAAAAAAAAACAACCAGAGGTGTTTAATGGGAGTGGGGAGGAAGAGATTTAGTGGGACAGTTAAAGTGTCTTTAAATATTTAAATGGGTACTGCATTAGAGAAGAAAAGAAAATCATTCTGATTTGCTTAAAGACAGCAAAGCCAGATGTAATGGGTAGAAGCTGTAGAGAGGTAGTTTGGGGTTTGCCATCAACACAAACTGAACTCATAGGAACTATAATGGAACAGGGCTGCCTGGTGAGGTAGTGACCTCTAGCTCCTTCCTCATAAACAAGCAGAGGCTAGATGAGCAATGTCCAGGAAAACTCTACCACACACTCCTGCACTGGAAGAACGCTGGCCTAGGAGACCTCTGAGGTCCTGATCTATCTCTATGACTCTACGATTCTAAATGAGTTGGGAGAAGCAGAAGAGCAAACCACATTTCCACGTTGCCTCATCGTGCTACAATGGCGAACTACAGAAGCCACGAGAACATCACAATTCAAAGTAAAAGAACAAGATTATTATGTAACAGTGTGGGGGATTAAAATGCTTCCCACGACTATTCAAGTCTGAAATCCCTTTTCGTTAGACATTTGGATGTAAGGATCTTAAATGTCTAAAAAGGGAAGGAAAGTTAGGATGTTATCTTAATCTACCTCTACAGTTCAAGCTAGAGCTAAGAAATCTGACAAAGGTAACAACCAACTAGCAGAGAATCAGACTCTTCCGTGAGTAGGAACCACTACAGCAACTTTAAATTTCCCCCACCTTGGAGATCAAAGGCTAAGTTCTGATGGCCAAGATAGGACTTGGGGCTAGAAACCCATACTCGGTAAAAAGGCAACAAAAGCGTAACTACATCCTATGATACCTTTAATAACAATTTTTTCAAGTCTCAGTCTAGGCAAAACAGTGAATAAGTGAGTATTAGTAATAAATCATGTCCTTCTACTTTACTCAGCACTAACGAGGATAGACTGAGTATAATGAATCAGAAGGAATGATGTCTGTTTCCCCACAGCCCTCATTATTTTAAGCCTGGATTCCAAGTGTTTTTGACCCCAGAGGAATGCATAATTGGAAGGCAAAGGACAAGTCCCATTATTTTCTCCCATGACCTTCCAGATAGTTCCCATTTCATTAGACTGAAGGGAAAACTCTATGTTCCAATTCCAACATTAAGAATAGCAGCAAGGAAACCACTCAGCAAAGACACAATCCTTATTTTTTCCTTGAAGCAGAACCTTGAGAAAGGGTGTCAACGAATTATACATATTAATATATATGAACATAAGGAGTATTTTTCCCAAATGGTCCCTCAGAAAAAAAGGCACTTGCCTTATATGAGAATTCTTACACAGTCTTCTCAAGCAGTGCACTTTCCATTATTTTAATCAAAAAAGAACTGTTTGAGGAATCTTAGCCTCAAACAGCTCCAATGACATCTAGTTGCAGATACGCAGAGATCACAAACAGGACTGAGTTACAAAAACAAGAGGAAGCTATGAAATGTAAGAGATTTAGTTATCATTCTGAGGATGAGCTCAAAATTTTGTCTTCAGCATTTTTCTAAAGATCACTTTAAAAGGAATAAAGTCAGTGGCTAAATTAAGAAAAATATGAAAACACATCTCAGGGATAAGTTTTTAAAACAGAGTGTCCAAATGGACTGCTAATAGGTACTTGTGGCTTGAGATACAATTTCCAATGAAAGCATTAGAAAGATTTTTAAAGGTGCTATTATATATACCAAAGAATTCAGACAGATGTGGCCACCCACGCTCTGAAAAGCTGTGCTAAAAAATTCATAATGTGTCTGTGACGAACATACTAATATCCAAAGTGTCAAGAGTTGGGACAACTTTTTCTTGAAATAAGAGGGAAAAATATTCCTAAAGGATATGCTGATTTTGTATATTATTTTAGAATATGGACATGTATTTAATCAACTACACAATGAAAGTAAACATCTGATTATCTAGCAAACATATTAATACATACACATACCTAAAAGCATACACATTCAAGTTGTCTAAAAAAAAATTACATTATGTTTAATTTTCTCCGGAGAAAATGGTATCATCTTATAATCAGACACATATATTATAGGTAGTGGATATCTGTCCTTTGGGGCTACTCAGCACTTGAAATCCCTTCCTAAGTTTGAGGAATTCTCCTACCTAATGAGGCAGAGCCCACCTCCCACTATAAAAGCCCAAAATGACAGACACCGTCTTTCCCAGTCATCTTGCAGTGAGGTAATGACACACGGCCAGAATTCCATTAATCAGACCCTCCCACCTGAGACTCTGATTTGGAAGCTAGTACTTCAAAAGAACCAGGAAAACAGAGATTCTGGTGAGGTGGCAGCAACCACTCCTATTTCTGGAGGCAGCAGTTCTACCAATAGCCACCAGGGGCAGTGGTGTTGCCGGTACAAACTATGACGTCCACCACCAATGGCAATAGCAGCGTCTTCAGCCAGTTCTGTGGTGCAACCTGGGCATCATTCCTGGTTTCCAAAAATCTTTTAACGATACTTCAAGACACCTAATACTCTTTAATAAATTCCCTTTTTGTACAGACTAGCTGGTGCTTGCGATTGAGGATCCAGACTAATACAGCCTTAATATTTTTTAAAATTTCAGAACCTTATAAATAATCTTGTCAAAATGCTTTCAGCACTATCCTTCTCAGTACGCCTACACGACATTGTCCCCGTGATTAAACCAACTTATTATTAATTACATTACTCTCCCTCCACACTCACCCTTTGGTACCTCTTTCTCCATCTAGCCAGTCTCTCTCCCTGTACTACACCTTCCACCACCAATCTAGGCCCAAGTTTTAAATGGAAAGATTAAAATGGCCAACAAAGTCCTCCCACTTTTTTTTTGTTTTTGTTTTGTTTTTTTTGTGTTTTTTTTTTTTGAGACAGAGTCTCACTCTTTTGCCCAGGCTAGAGTGCTGTGGCGTCAGCCTAGCTCACAGCAACCTCAAACTCCTGGGCTCCCGTGATCCTCCTGCCTCAGCCTCCCGAGTAGGTGGGACTACAGGCATGCGCCACCATGCCCGGCTAATTTTTTCTATATATATATATATTTTTTAGTTGTCCAGATCATTTCTTTCTATTTTTTGGTAGAGACGGGGTCTCACTCTTGCTCAGGCTGGTCTCGAACTCCTGACCTTGAGTGATCCTCCAGCCTCAGCCTCCCAGAGTGCTAAGATTACAGGTGTGAGCCATCGCACCCGGCCCCCACTGTTTTTTTAATAGCTGAAAGAACAGAGAGACAAAAGATTCTGATGTTGACAAAAAAAGGAAAATGTTTCACAATGAATTTTGCTAAAAGAGCCTGCAGCAGTGAAAAACGGGAGTGTTCTCATTTGGGCTCTGCCTTAACTAGCTCTATTTTTAGACCACAAAAACAAAACAATTTCCTTTTGTTACCTGAATATTCTCAGCTACAAAGATGGAATAATACTTGATCCCTGCCTACTTAACACAAGTGAAAAAGAGGATATCATACTTGCAGCCATTTTTAACTTCCAAACAAATCCCTGTATGATATTTTATTTTTAAGTGCAGCTCAAGCTAATCTAATCCTCCTGGTAGAAAATATGATGTGAAATCTAAATTAAATTTTATGGTTGTAATAGCTCTAACTCACGAGCTAAGAACTGGTGAGATTTTAATGAACCTATACACAAAGCTCTAACTCAGACATAGGTGCAGAGGTGCTGTACATTAACTCTACGGGGTTTAAACTTGAAAATTAGGAGCCAATTAATATGAAATGGTTCCTTGAATGCCCGATTCTTTCAGATCATAGCAGTCTCACTTAATAGCCTAGGAACCATTATTTGTAAAATACGTATTTCGAATTCACAAGTTCAATTACCACACTTTCTTTCATTCAGAAAATCCAAGAAAAGAAGTCCCCAGTAAGAATTTTTTATCGGCTTTCAATCCTGAACCCTGAATAGCTTGAAACATAATAAAACAAGGGCATTAGAGCTGAAGTTCTGACAACTTTTAGTGTCTAATTTAATGCCCTGAATATCTGCCTATGACCTGGCCCTCCCCGAATAAGTTAGGTCAACATATCATCAAAGTTTAAGATTTCCTTAATACCTTCTATGAATAAATATTTTAGGGTTTGCTCGCCCCCGCCCCACTCCACCAAAAGCTAGCACTGAAAGAAGAAAGTGACAATTTTACTCAGATTATTTAAATCAGGCTAGGCATGGTAGCTCACACCTGTAATCCCAATGCTTTGGGAAGCCAAGGTGGGAGGATCACTGCTTGAGCCCAGGAATTCAAGGTTGCAGTGAGCTATGATCACACCACTGCACTCCAACCTGGGTGACAGAGAAAGATCCTGTCTCTAAAAAATAAATAAATAAAATTTAAAAAGAAAAAGAAATGAAGAGAAATCAAACGACTCCGCCAGTAAAGATTTATTTTTAACTATGCTTAGGAAAAAAATGGAAATCTGAAAACGAAACTATTGGGTACATAAAAAATAAGTTAGTCTAATAAGGATATGCAGATATTTAACCTTGATCTTTTTTCCCCTCTGTGCATGAGGGACAATAAGGACTTAGCTTCTATTTTTTAAACAAAATAAATACTTGGGCAGAACATCATGAGAGGGAACAGAAATCCCACATAACTGAAAGTATCATGAGACAGTATCATGAGACAGAATTTGAAATATTGTCTGTTAATTTTAAATAAGAGAAAATTTTAGTTTCTGGAGTGAAAGGTATTACTCAGCTAGAAATGCAACCTCATGCATAATAAACTGTTGAATCACGAAAACAAAAGGAGAGAGAAAGAAGGAGAGGGAGGGAGGGAAAAAGAGGCGGGATCCAGGGGCGGCTGAAGAAGAGCTATCAGTGAGGGAGGTCTGACCCCAGGGGAAGAAGGCAGGCAGGCTGGGCAGATGTGCCGGATCCAATGCAGTTGTAGGGAAAGTTCAGCAAGCCTGCCCATCAGAGGACTCAGTGTCTCCCAAGAATGAGCCTGCTTTAGTGTCCCTGCTGTGCTCAGTCCCTGGTGGGGGCAGTGCTGTGGTTTGAATGTTTGTCCCCCTCCAAAACTCATGGTGCTACTTAACCCTCAGTGTGGCAGCTCTGAGTGGTGGGGCCTTAAAAAGTGACTGGATCATAGGGCTCTGCCCTCCTGAATGGATTCATCCATTCATTGATTGATTAATAGATTATCACAGGAGTGGGACTGGTGGCTTTATAAGGAGAGAGACCTGAGCTAGCTCGCTCCGCCCCCTCACCGTGTGACGCCCTGCTCCACCTCAGTGCTCGGCAAAGTCCCCACCAGCAAGAAGGCTCTCACCAGATGTACCCTCTCACCCTTAGACTTTTCAGCCTCTGTAACCATAAGAAACAAATTCCTTTTCTTTATAAATTTCCCAGTTCCAGGTATTGTTATAAGCAACAGAAAATGGACTGAGACAGGCAGAATGAGAGAGGCACGGCCTTCACACTAGTGTGAGGAAGAGGCTGTAAAGCAGCTGAGCAATCACACTCCTCCTCCCTGCATCTGAGACGTGTCTTGTGGCTGCAGCAGCTTCCACAGTCCACATTTTCCCCAAAACTACCAGGGTCATTGGCATTCCCTTGGACCTCTAACAATCTCCAACGCCAACTTCATACTGTATTTTCATTGACTCTAACATGCCACCCTCTCAAAAACACTCCATTATTTTACATACATACTACCAGAAAAAAGTGCTAATTAAATCTTGATGTAATAGCTTCTGACACAGCACTTCCACATTTATTGAAAAAGCTCTTTGAGAGTTTTTTACCATGTATCTCTCTTGTGCATACCTTAAAAAAGGAAACAAGCAAACTACATTTGTTAAGATATTTCTAAAACTTCGTCAGAGTCCAACTTTTCTGAATCGCTTTTCATCTGTCACCAATATCTGGTTTTCCCCCATGCGTTTTTTTCCTCTGTGCCATCAAGAATACTGGAAATGCATCATTTCTTTTGGGGGTACTCCACTACTATACCCAGGATTTTCTTCCAAGATGATGGCATCCGCTCTTTAGATACTGATGCCCGCACTTCCTTGACCTAACCAGAAGGTCTCAATGGAAGATTTTCGAACAGCCACCAAGGTTCTTACTTCTTCCTTAAGTGGTCCTTACATGGTTTGTTGACTGAAATATTGAGGGGCTGCAGCTGTCCAAACAAGCCAGGAGAAATAACAATCCAATTCATGTTTCTTCATGACTGCTGCCTGCTGAACAGCAACGATAAGATACATATCCATTTCACTCAAGTTCAAAGATGGAGGGAAAAATATTAAGTATTACAAAGAGATAAAAGCAAGGTATAATAATGTCTATATAGGATACTGGAAAATAAGAGAAAGATTCTATTTTCATCTCTGTCACCAACTTAGTGATGTAGGATCAAGTCACTCCATCTCAATGAGCTCCAATTTCCTCGTTTTTCTTTTTTAATGAAGTGGTCAAATATAAGTGTCCCTAAGTTCTCTCTCAGTTCTTTGTTTCAAGAGCCAAGGTTATATACCATTGAGTATTTTCATGTCAGGTTCTAAAGAATGATCTTAGGTACCCTGGCTCATCCCATGATATCTTCCTTGTGAAATAGTAGATTCAGCTAAACAAATTCCCAATAATGAAATCACTCCTCTGGATCAGACAATTAAATGAATGGGCCTGTTACATTCTCCTGTCCCTTGTGAGGTGTTTGGATGGGTGGGGGAGGGAGAAGAGCCCAGAGCCAGCTGATTCCTCAGAAGTAGTGAATAGGCCCCAAGGGTGTGAAATACAGGAAATATCAGTTTCAATGGGGAAGTAGAATCTGATGATGTCGAGGCTGGGAGGCCACAGATGATGGTGACTCACCCACAGGGAGGACACTGAGTCACGGGGTGAGGCCTCCCAGGGAGAAGGGTCCAGGAAGGAGTCCCAGCCTCCTCCCCAAGACAATCCTCACTCACTTTAGAACTTTGAGTTAGTCCTGACTGTAGTCTCTATAGGATTCTGGGTCAGTAAAAATTAACCTCTCAAAAGGCACATTCCTGAAAAACAGGTTTTACAATGACATCCATATGTGACTGAATTATAATGGGTTTATAGGAAAAAAGAAGATGAATTACAGGAAAAGGAAATGCTGTCAAATTGCAAAGGTCAGTTCCGATGAGGAAAAGTCTTCTTAGAATTAGGTCACTGACAACTTTTAATTAAACCCAACTGAGAAATATTTTCATGAACAAGTTCGACATGGATTTTCCCCCCATTCTGTATGCGCCTTCCAACAGAAATCCACATAAAAATGTCACTTTACCTGTAAAAGAACTGATTGAAACAGGTTTGATATGCCATGTCAATAAGGTAAAACTAAAGGCTTCATCTTTCCAATGTCATCTAATGCCTTAGGTACTTATCCTACAGGAACTCACAACTCACAAGCAATATTAAGCACGAATTAAGTAACATTAAAATTCCTAACAGCAGAAACCTATTCCATTAAAACAAACTAAACATAGTCTCAAATGCTATGGAAATGACAGGTAAAAGCTTTGGCTTTTAAAGGCTATTTTAACCTTCTGGCAGACACAAAGTCATCAAAAAACAATTTACAGTGTATCCAACTTTCAGACACATCTAGCTCTAAGGCAGGTTAGGCCAGTGGTTCTGACTTTAGCACACTTCAGAATCACCGGAGAGTTTATTAAAATACAAACTGACGGAACCCACCCCAGAGGTTATGATTCAGTAGCTCTGGCGTGGGACCTGAGAATCTGTATTTCTAGCACGTTCCCAGGTGATGCCGATGCTGCTGGCCCAGGGACCCTTGAGAAACACTGTCCTAAGGCACACTACAGAAAGAATATCATGAAATTTTTTCCCAAAAGGCAAAATAGATTCAATTCATTTTAACCAATATATATTACGTTAGTAATATTGTGAAACACTTTTGAAAAAAAATAGTTTGGAACAAAAATCGGTGTCAAAAATTCGAAAGGAAACAGAGGAGATTTGAGACAATGGAAAAATGATGAGAAAGGAGGGCAGCAAAGCCGGCACTGGGTCTCGCCTGTAGCCACCTGAACTATCAACAAAAGGCTTCGGCACTCAGAAGCTCACCACCTTCTCTCTGGGGGCCAAAGCTCAGGGCGCGTCCCCCAGCAAGTGTTCCCTGGCACAGTGTTTTCACAAGGGTGACATCTGTGGTAGAGAAAAACAACATGAAAAAAAGAGAAAAGGGTCTCGAAAGCCTGAAGAGACCACGTAAGCAAAGGGCCACCTTGCCCAAATGGGGAATGAGATGCAGCTGATGGAAAAGACGCCCACCCACATCTGCTTGGCAGCAGGCACCTTTGGGGCACCATCCGGCAAGCTCCGCTTCTCTCTCCTGCCCCACCCCCCCTTCCCTGCAGCTTTCCTGAACCTCTGGGCCTCATGCAATTGCCCTGGTTTGCCAGAATCCAGAAACCGAGCAATCCTTTTTAGGTTAGGAACAAAATCTAAACGATCTGATAAAAGGACACACATAGAGAAGTAAATACAATATGAAAGGCTTTTAAAAGAACATCATAAACGCTACAGCACTATTTTAAAAGTCCTCAGATTCCTGGACAGCTGCCCACGTCAGATAAGTACAACATGTCCTGCCATGCCAGAGAGAACATCTCCGGAATTCTGGCGGCAACACGCCACAGAGCACTTTCCTCAGAGAACACACACAGAAGCAAGCGCCACAATTCTGGCCACTAACTGTATCCTATCCCGTGCCCCCATCTGAGTTATTCACTTTCACACTTAAGGATGGCAACATTATCAGTAAAAACTACTCGTTTGAAAACAGTATTCTGAAAAAGACAATATTGACTTTTGAAAGGACTCGGCACGTCCATTCACAGAAATTGGATTTGTGTGCGTGGAGGGAAACACTGACTTCTTTCCTTAGACTGGTGATTTTTCTACTTCCCTCTCTTAACAGTTCGTTTTAATAGCGACAGAGCTGGATACTGGGTTGGGGGGTGGGGCGAGTACGCAAACATATCCTTCCCTCTTTTCTAAATTCAACCCGTTTTCCCCTGAAGGAAACCAGAGCTTCAATTCATCCTTCCTTAGTTGGCTAACTCTGATCCTTCAACTCCCCTCAGAAGTCACCTCTCCAAGATGCCTTCTCTAAATTCCTCAATCCCTTTATTACCACGAAGCATGCTGAAATTACATGCTTTTGGCCATCTCCTCCAATGGGCAGCTAACTACTCAAGGGTAGGAACTATGTCTTTATAATATTTGACACAGTACTTGGCATGCAGTAGGCACACAGTATTTGTTGAACTAAGTATAGTCTATTCAGGTACACAGATTAGGCACATAAACATATATACCTGGTGGCTCACAACCAACAAGGAAGAACTTATTCCAGATTGCTGACCTTCCAGATAGATGACTTTATCCCCTAAAGCCCAAAGTCCTATTTAATATTTATTTAAAACATGGAGAGCTTTTTTTAAATATTTGGCATTTGTCTTTGCCTTCTAAAACATATATATATAAACATTTTAATGACTCAGTCTTAATTATGAATATCCAATTATTATGTGGCACCATTATTTAATTTAGGACTGCAGAAAATACTAAATTGTCTTTCAAGATTAAGAGACCACTAAGATTGTTTAAATCTTTGTAACCAATTTTAGAATATTTCTACCTCTATTTTACAGCTGTCATCTTGCATTCCTTTTTTAGTCTGTGGCTTTTAACATCCTACTGGTTTGTAATAATTTTAAATAGAACAAGAGTTTTTAAAGATTCTCAGAAGGCATTGGCATGCATTTTAGCTGCTTAAAGACCTTATCTCCTTGTGACTGTGTTCAGGAGGTATGAGCTTGTTAAACTATACAAAGGCCCTCCAGCTGTGTCTTCACCCCTGCAAACTCTAGGCTCAAATACCGTTTCTTCCATGAAGTCTTTCCTGGCAACCACAGGCTCAGCACTCCCCACTCCACGTCAGCTACGCTCTATACCTTTGTCATCACACGCAGCATATTTTAATCAACCCTTTACCAGGGATCTTCCAGGACCACACTGGAAATTTCTTAAGTACGAGAGGTATTTATAGATGAAATGATACAATACTGGGCTTTCTGTCAAAATAATGGGGGGAGAAGTGAGGGGCATAGGAGAAGCAAGATTGTTTGCAAAGCTGGGTGTTGAGTACATGTAGGTTCATCATATTTTTCTCTCGACTTTTACACATTTGAAATTTTCCAGACTGAGAAGGAAGAAAGCATTAGGAGGTATCCTGTTAATTCTACGGTTGATTGTCGCTGCTCCCCGCACTGCTCTCGGCCTTTGGATAGCTTCCCGCTACCCGGCAGGTGCTTCTGTCCCCACAGATGGGTCGTAACACACAGTGCCACTCCTCTCTGAAGTTCACGGCCTTATATAGACACCCTTCTATTCTCGCTTCTACTCTGCACTGAGAACCTAACCTTGTCACCCTCCTCCTACCTAAGACAGAAACCTATCAACCTTATCACAGCTGAAGAAGATTAAGTCAACAGGTCAGCCAACAGCAGCTCTGTGAACCATGCTATCTACACCACACAGCCTGGAGCTGATCCCACGTTCCAGTGTTTTGACCTCATCAATTCATCTCAAGGAACCTAAAGCAGACAGACGGTGATCACACAATGTTTCTGCAGAGCTAAAATCCAGTGCCACTCTGCCCAGAACTCTCTTCCTCCAGACACTGGGATGATGCCACATAGAGTCCTCTGTTGAAAAGGCCTTCAGCGAGTCACCACTCTAGATACAATAACACTCCACCTCACTTCTGGCTCTTAATCCTTCTTTATTTTGTTTTGTAGCACTTATCACTGCCTGACGATGTATTTATGTGTTTATTTATATGTCACCACCCCTTCCTATAATGTCACCTCCGTGAAGGCAGGGACTTTGTTTGCCTCTATATCTTCACATCTCAAACAGTAAAGAGGGTTAAGAACAGAAAATTGGTATTATTAACATAAACTAAGAACACATATCTCCACCCACATTCACTTCATGTGATGTCACGGCACTATTTTTATCCACTAGCATATCAAGTCTTTCCTAAACAGCGGAAAAATCAGTGACTGCAGGATCACATGGAAATGGCTGAATCTGTCAGCAAGTGCCAGAAAACCTTCACGGGACCAGAGTATCCTCGCATGCTCTCTACGGTCATTTACAACATATACAAATTATCTCAGAATTTAGATAATAGTGTAAATTATATTAGGGCCTTTAAAGGGCCTATGTCTTTGTCACTTTTCAAATCAAAAATCAGTGTCCTCTCCCTACTTCTGCCCTTACTACAACTCTACCCAGCAGAAACCACCACCCGGGAGATGACAGTAACGTCTTATGAAGCTGGCTGCAGTGAGGAAGGAAGACGGGCTCAAGGTGCCTACTTCTTATCACATACCAGCTCTACCTTTTAGTTACCATGTGATCTTGAGCAAGGTGATGTGCCTCGGTTTCCTCATCTGTAAAATGGGGAGCAATAACTACCTCATAGGGTTGACACGAGAATTAAATGACTTAATATTTGGTAAACAGCTTAGAACAGTCCCTGGCATATAGTCAAGGTTAACTATCTTAGCTATCAAGGACCAGTATTGTTATATCTAAGTATTATAAAAAGGAAAACTTCAAAAGAAAAGCATAATGATTAATTGGATTCTTGTTTTAAGTCAAGGCACAGAAGAAATTATTCCTCCAACGCTTGGTAGAGCCGTAGAGCTCTTCTGCACTCAATTTTGAGAAGGCACAACCCAACTTCTTTGCCAAGAGGTCCACCAACCTCAACCTAGCACATTCTCTGGGTAGCCTCTGTCTTCCAGTCTATGATTCTGATTTCATTTAAATGAAAATGCTCAGCTGCTAACAAAAAGCTAGAAATCACTGATGTAGTCCAGCCCTCCATTGTACAGGTGAAGAAACACGACTTTCATCCAGAGGTCCAGCAACCTGTCCAAGACCTGACCGAGGTCAGCACACTCATGGAACTAGAAATCGGGGCTCCTGAAACCTCTTTCCACTACAGTACACTAATGCATTCACAGATAAACACATCAGAACTTCCGCCAGAATCAGCTTCTACACCCAGACTTTTCACCCTTTGAAATGTTTTTTATTGACTTACATCCCTCTCAACTCACCATGATTTCTCTCTGTTCTTCCAGATTCTTCAAAAAATTTGAAAATTCACGTAAGGAAGCATCTGTAAGGAGAAAGGAATGATTATTTGGTGGCCAAAGCAAAGGAAAACAAACCAAAAACTCATTTTTAATTACCTATGCAACGTTCATCATCAGTTTCTGCATCGCCAATAAACTCGAATTTAAAGTCTCTGAGTGAATGAGCAAACTTCCTCTGTGCTGCTGAAAGACCTAGAAAGAAAGGTATAATGATTACTTGGGTCCTTGTTTTAAGTCAAGGCATAGAAGAAATTTATTCCTCCCACACTCGGTAGAGCTGTAGAGCTCTCCTCCACTCAATCTGTGAGAACAAAAGGAGCTGGGCACCACCCAACTCCTTTGCAAGATGCCCACCATCCTCAACCTGGCACACTCTCTGGGTAGCCTCTGTCTTCTAGTCTATACCCTGGCACAGAACAGGTGATGGAGAAATGTTTATTCCCTTCCCCATCTTCTTCTTCCTCAGTCTGATTATTTCACTTTGTTGCCTAAAGCATTTTCCCTCTTTCTGCTCACTCAGGTCAGAACTTGCCTAAGGTTCTGGCTGAGATTAGGAACGCACACACCTGATGGCATCGCTCAAGGCTTGATCAGCTCTGGCTGCCTGCCATGGTTTCAAACGTAAGGATCTCAGAAGCTCAGGGTTGGACAACCACGTGGTCTTAATTGAATGCCAAATAACCACTCCAGACAGAGAAACCCAGGAGATTCAAAAATAATATTCACAGAAAACAGGATCAGGGAGATAACTGAAGGCCAAAATGAAATGGTAGAATTAATTCTGCAAAATACCTAGAGAGGTCCTCATCTGAAGTGGAGACAGAATATTAGAAAACCCTGCTTCTAAAACAGACTAACATTTATCTTATTAGCCATGTACCATGCTAGGTGATGTATTTTATTTCATTCAATATTCAAGAGATATATAAAATAAAGATTACTATCCCATTTTACAAACGAGGAAACTAAAGCTCAGAGATGTTCAGTAATCAAGCAAAGGCTTGATTTTATTCCAGAGTCATCGGTTGAAAGCCCATGCCCAGACCAGTGCACAATCCTGCCTCAGGTGTAAACCACTTTCTGAGAAGCTGTTCACTGTCTCCTGCACTCCACACAGCTCCTGTCTCAGCACGATGAAGACTGACAGAGTCATAGTATGTTAAAATAAAATTTCACATCAAGCAAACTGCAAAGTTTGAAAATGTAAAATGCAATCCGTAACTGCTGATCAGAATACTCACACGCAATAAATAAATGTGGACAAGAAAGTGATGTGCAAACTGAGCATTTTTAATAAGAGGGTAAGATAAAGCAGCAGCAATTTTCTCTTATTTTATTCATTATATAATAGCTAACAAGGAATAAAAGCAAAAAATTCTTATTTTTACATTAGAAAATGCTACCTGGTTTTTGTGTTTTTTAACCAAATCTTTATCCCCAGTCATGAAGTACAATGCACACCCCGCCCCATGCCCTCCACGACAAGCTGCTTTCTTTCACTTTTTAAACTAATAATGCTCATCAGCTCTTTCAGCTGCTGTCATGTTTTTGTTGCTGTTGTTGAACAGGCCATTTTCAGAGCCATTGCAGACTCCCAGCAAAATCGTGCTGTAGGCACGAAGATTTCCCACACACACCCTCACCCCACACGTGCACAGCCGCCACCCTTATCGACATTCCCCACTGTCACGGGTTTTGAAACTTCGTTTTTCCTCTATCTAATTCATGTTTATCTTGCTGTTCTCAAACTCTTTTTCTCTTTAAAGCTAAAAAAAAAAAAAAGAACCAAAACACTGTAAGACCTATATATGAAAGGCAAAACTGTAAAACTTTTAGAAGATCTTAGAGGGTTGTAATTTCTCGCCCTTGGAATATGGAAGAAAAGCACAAAGC
>RJWJ010034201.1:0-17411 GCA_004363605.1 Indri indri | reverse complement strand
AGAAAATTAATTGGACAGCTAAAAATATATATATAGAAAAAATCAGCCGGGCATGGTGGCGCATGCCTGTAGTCCCAGCTACTCGGGAGGCTGAGACAGTAGGATTGCTCGAGCCCAGGAGTTTGAGGTTGCTGTGAGCTAGGCTGACGCCACGGCACTCGCCCCAGGCAAGAGAGTGAGACTCTGTCTCAAAAAAAAAGAAAAAAAAAATCTCATTATGACCTTAACTTGTTTTTTCCTGATTACTACAGAGAATCTTTTCATATTTATTCATCATTTATGTATCATTTTCTAAAAAATGCTTAATATTCTTTGCCCATTTTTCTATTGAGCTGTCTTTACTCTTATTGACCTGTAGGAATTCTTTATACATCCGAGATCCTCTGTAAGATACATCTACTACAGATATCTTTGCTCCACTTGTGGCTTGTCTCTCCCCCACTCTGTATCACATGAAGAACAAAAGTTCTTATTTCAACACAGGCAAATTCATAGATCTTTTATGATTAGCACTTTAAATGTCTTCTTCAAGAAATCCCTCTCTCTCTTCAACTTAAGGTCACAGTGGTGTTTTTTTCTAAATTCTAAAGTTTTTACCTTTTATATTTATCTGGAGTTTTATATTTTTTACCTTTTATATTTATCTGATTTTTGTGATAATGTATGCAAAATATAATGATTTTCAGTATTAAAAACTCACATTACATTGAAATTACCAGGGAAACCATGAGGAAATGATACTGGGACCCTCAAATATCCTTTTAAGAGGTTAATGCTAGGTCCCCTGCCCAATCTGTCCCCGAACTAGAGTGTAATTCTGATTAGCAAGAACTTTCATGGACCTATACAACGTTCACACACATGGCCACAACTGAGCCTTTTGCTTCTTCAAAGCACTAGCATACATGTTATTTAGTACAGTGTAGTTGATCAAAATAAATAACTTCTTTACACTTCATTTAAATCCTAACTAAGAGAAGGATCTCTAAACAGATTAAATTTACTTCAGTTCAGCAATGGGGATAAAAAGTATTATTCTAAAGCAGGACCCTCTTTATGTTTCAGCAGCCTCATGGTTGACCAAAATAGTTAGAAGTTATTAACACAAATGAGTCAGTAAAGGCAAAATTTGCCCCTAAGCCAAGATAACCACCTTCTCCCTCTAATAAAAAAAATAAGCCAAACAGTTCTCCAATACTGCTCCACTTTATTAAGGTTGACCACCATGATATTTATGTATCTAAATATTTATTACAGGTTTTCAGTGATGATTAGATTCTGAATTGTTTTTTCCATAACTAATTTAGGCACATTGGTTTGCATTTTGTAGAAAACACTTATCTTTAGGACATAGATAGGGACAAGTATGATTTACAAAGATGATTCCAAATCTCAGCTAACTTCTTCCCTAACTGCAACCACTCATGTAGTCTTTAATGACAACAGAGACCAAAACCAACTACTTACACATATCTGGGTGAGATTCTGGTGACTTAGAAATCCCTGAAAGAGGAATAAGCTGCGATTATTGAAGAGCTTAGAATACTGGCAAGGCTTAATTGCAAAGTATTTAACAGAAGGCCACAGTATTGTTTTCCTAAAAGGAGCTAGGAACTATAGATGTCATTTAGTAATGCATTGAAATGGCATTGCCTAGGATGAGTGTTGCACAGAAACTTCAGGTCACCTCTTCTCCATTTATTATTTTGGATAAGCTTCCACTATCATGGCATGGCCCTGTAAAGAAAAAAAGTTTAATTAGAGCAATGAATGGTGATTAATCTCACTAGTACAGAGGCAGCAGAAAACAATGGGAAAAGTACAAGCTTTGGAGTTTGATCCTGGCTCTGCCATTCAATCACTGTGTGATCTTGGGCAAGTTTGTAGCCATTCTGAACCTCAATTTCCTCTATAAAATGGGGCTCATTATGTCTACTTCAGAGTTTTTGTGAACACTAAATTAAATAGCATATAGTGGCCAGGCACGGTGGCTCATGCCTGCAATCCCAGCACTTTGGGAGGCCAAGGCAGGAGGATTGCTTGTGGCCAGGAGTTCGAGACCAGCAAGGACAACACAGCAAGACCTCGTCTCTGCAAAAAATAGGAAGATTAGCTGGGTGTGGTAGCACGCACATGTAGTCCAAGCTACTCTGGAGGCTGAAGTGGGAGGACCACTTGAGCCCAGGAGTTCAAAGTTACAATGAGCTATGATAGGGCCACTGCACTCCAGCCTAGGTGACAGAATGAGACCGTATCTCTAAATAAATAGCATACAGTATATATGTGTGTGTACACATATATACACATACATACCACAAAGACACACATATATAGATATATACACGTATACATGTATACATACGTACATGTATATGTCAATATCTATATTTTATACTGTAACAGAGTATAGACTCTGTCTAGTACAGAGTCTAACTCCTAACAGATGTGTTATAAATGGTTGCTATTAAAATGAGAAATGACAGGTGCTTTTTTAGCTGTATAAAAATAAACACGATACAGTAAACGCCAATAAAGTAAATTTCTAGATGAGAAAACTGAGACTTTAAAAGGTTAAGTGACTCACCCAAATCACAAAGTTATTAAGTAACAGGGCCAGGATTTGAAACCAGGTCTAGATGATTCCAAAGCCTGGGCTCATCCCTTCACTATTCTACACAGGTTAAGGAGATGATCTGAGGGACCACAAAGGGAAGAAGTAGAATATCTCTTCTCCAGCACTACACACAGTGCTATGTACTAGTTATGTCCTTAATTTAAACTTAGTGTAGAAATTTATGATTTCATGAGTCTAAATCTTTTCTGATAATCACACTCATTCTAACCTCTGGACTTCCATTAAACCAGTTAATAGCCTAACTAATCTTCCTGCTTCTAAGCTCAATTCAATCCCCACAAATATTTATTATGGAACTAGTATTTTTAAGTCCCCGAGGTGAACTCTGCGTGGGTTTAAAGATTTGCTACATGGTTTCTGTCACCAATCTAGCACACACTGTAGTTCAAAGCAGTTAAGTACTCTGAAAAGGCATAAGCAAACAAAAAAAGACCAGGGATGGGAACGTGTGACTAATGTGGGGTTTGTCCTAGAAGGATTCATAATAAGGTGGTATACTCTTCTCTAGCTTTATTTAAAATACCCTACTTTTATGCTCCATATTTTCTATTGCTTTAGGTCAGTGGTTTTCAACTAGGGGCGATTTAGCCTCTCACCTCCCCAGAGGACATGTGGCAATGTCTGGAGACAGTTTTCATTGTCCCACCTCTGTATGTACATGGGGCAGGGGTGGAGAGGAGTTTGTTGCTAGTGCTATCTAGTGGGTAAAGGCCACGCTAAACATCCTACGACACACTGTGCAGGCCCTCACAACAAAGAATTATCTGGCCCCAAATGTCAGTAGTGCCAAAGTTGAGAAACCCTGCTCCAGATCTATAACGACAGATCTTCCTTTGATCTCTTAATGATGTTGGTACCACTCATTTGACTCTTGACAAAATAGTGCCAAGTTTCATCTAGTTTCTCAGATATATCATATCTTCTCTCCTTACTATGCTGTAAGCTTCTAGAAGAAAGGTACTAAGTATTATTCTTTGCTCATCCATAACAGCATCTAGTACACTCTATGTGCTAAAGAATTAGGGAATACATACTCAAATCAACAGACATTACCCTACATGAATTACACACTATGTTTATATGTAATACGTATGAGTTATTGCTCTAGTGGAAGCCTGGCACAGAGAGATATGAGGGACAGCTCTAGCCTTAGGCAACCACAGTTTTCTTTAGATGAAGTTATACAGATTAAAAAACGTTTCTGATCATAAAGTCTAAGATGTTCCAACTTATCAATAACTGATCCCCTTATCTCTGCAAAGTCTCTAAGGTAAAGCCATAAATAAGAGCTTTTAAACGTAAGATGTTTATGCTTTTAAATATCTTATTTATTGATCTTGATTAGTAACAGAAAGTTTCTGTAATCTGGAGGAAAAGAAAATCTGTTCACATCAGGATTTAAAAAAACCCAAAAACCAATAGTCAGTCTTCCTTTTGGATTTTACTCCCAGAGTGAAATGTTATAGCATGTAGGAAGTTGGATCTATAATGCAAGTGACGTAGAGAGGGAAAAATCTGTCAGAATAATATAATTTCCTCCAGCTGAACACCAGTAAATCATCGAGTAAATTAACCCCCCAATTCAGGTATAATTCAGTTCTCCAGAAATACAGTTTATCTCTTGCAGAGATTTTATAGATAAGGTCTCATGATGACTGGATAAATGAATAAAAATTTATTAGGCGGACGCCTTTTTCAGCCTCCACCCATCTACACTCAGATGCTCAAAATAAATAGCATTTTGCTAAAAAAAAAAAAAAAAAGTTTATTATTAAAGAAGAGACTATATTGAGATATTAATGATGTCTGATAAGGAGATTATATATAGGTAATTCTATATACCTATACAGAATATACCTTTTGTATTTTCCATAGTTTTCATAATAATGAGCATATATTAATTTTATAAACAAAAATATAAAAACATTATATGAGGAAAAAAATAGTTTGGATTTAAATAGCATTTTCTTTCCAAAGAATTATGAGAATTAAAGTTGTTACATCCTCCCACCTGGCTCCCCCCAGGTCATCAGAAATATTGCTTTAAGAATGTTTCAAATGCAACTAAATCAAACATTCTAGTGATAAACTTGTTTTGTTTCCAAGAAAGTGACTTCCCACAGGTTCCTATGAAGCCACTGTGACATACCTGTCCTCCAGCTGCACAGGCAGCCACTAAGCCATACTGGCCTCCTTCCTTCCGTAATCTGTGGGCAGCCGCCATGACCAACCGACAGCCAGTGGCTCCAAATGGGTGTCCCAGGGACAGTGATCCACCCCAGTTATTAAATTTCTCCAAAGGAGGCATTCCAACCTGGCTCCCACAAAAGTAAAAACACAAAATGTAGAGATAAGTTTACTTCAGAATCAAGCCAGGCTCTTAGTAACAGGAAGTAAAGAGATGGAGAGAAATAACTAATAACAGACACATCAAACAAAGTTTTACCGTAAAAGAAAGAAAGTCTAGGTCAATGTGAAAGATAAGAGTCCATTTATCTTTCATCTAACGTCAAAATGGGAGGAACAAAAGACAACATAAAATTTTACTTTTATTTTTGCTAAAGAGTTTCCAGGAACTATTTTCAAACTAAGAAATAAATACATTTAATGAAACACAAAATTTTTCAAAAGAAGCAGCTTTCCCCTTCATATTCTTATTGGCAGGTAACCAAGCACCAAATATTAATGTGCTTTGGAAATACAAATATATATTTTTTATCAGAAACTTACCTTGGTTTTTCTACCCATGTAGTTTTGTGCAAACCAATCAGAATCCATGGCTTTAAAATTAGCCAAAATTTGACCCTAGATGGGAAAATAATTCAATAAGGATCTTGTTATTAATGTTCCTCTAGGCTTTATTTTAGGCATGAGTTTGTGTAACTTTAAAGTTGAATAAACCTTTAAATCAGTTTTCAGTGAAAATTATCCAAAGAAACACTTTGGTACTTTTGAAGGGCCTCAGAAGGAATGTTTTCCAACACCATATGTGTGGCCCTTGGTTCCCTCTTCTTTCCCCTCCCAGCAATCTAAGTCAGTACTTAAAACATACAGCTTCACCCCTGTTTTACTCATATCATAAACCATGTCTTGCTCTCTCCCACAGACATGGACTACATTTTTTTTTAAGACTGTAGTCCTTTCATATGTGCCTTTCAAATGACTTACTGAGAAAGCTTCGTGAAATTCATAAGCATCAATATCATTCATGGTCAATCCCGCCTTTTCCAGAACTTTTGGAGTAGCATATGCTGGTCTGAAAAGAAAAAATAATTAATATCTTAAAACTTTAATTTTTATGCCAAGAGCTCCTTCATATTCCCCAGACTGAGTTTTATATGGATATTGTAATATCCTTCACTCACTCATTGATTCTGTTATACAAATATTAAGTGTTGGGGATACAATAGTGAACTGGACAGACATGCCCTCTGCTCTGATTAAATTTATATTCTATAGTCAGGGAAAACAAATAATAAACAATGAAGGACAAGGACAAGCTAATAAAATAAAAAGCTAGAAAAACAGAGTTCAAAGGGCAAGGCGGGGAAAGGTCACAATGGAGGACAGCGAGGCTAGAGCCTTGTAAGGGGGAGACAGTCTAAATACTGGGAGGCTCTTATAATGGCTATTAAGATTGTGCAGCAGAGTGTGTGACAATATGAAAAATCACTTATAACATCTTAATGAAAAAAGAATACAAAGTTATATATACATAATAAGTAAAATGTGTAGAAAAAAATGGAAAATAATCCAAACCTATAAAATTATATACAACATAAAGGATTATTATTATTTTTTAAAAACCCACCCACAAACCAATTATGAACTCAGTGAAATAAATGTGGGTAGTCAAATACTTCCGATTATAGTCCAAGGATATAAACTGCTACATACCCAAGTAAAAGTTGATCTTTTGGATCCTGAGACACATACACAAAATCCCTAGGTAAAAAATAGAGAGGTTAGCTCCAATAATAAAATAAAGAAATCAGAGGCAATTCACTTGAACATCACTTTACCTCAGATATGCCTTCGGCTTATAACCCATGGCCAGAGCTTTTTCCTCTGCCATGATCAGCATTGCAGATGCGCCATCAGTCTGAAATGTTAACCAGAACAATAATGTTAAAATTCTTTAGCCTGTCTGGAGGTCTTTCTACAGCCATCTTCTATGTCCTGCTCCTAAGTCTACTAACTCATTATACTTAAACAGTGATTCTATACAACAACACTTACTTCATCATATCCACCACTGAATCACAATTCGAACACACACACTGACTCATTTCTGGAGGACGAGGGCAGACAAGCCTTTTCAAAAAGTATCATCATTATCAAAACGGACAAAAAGAGCAAAATTTAAAAATATGTACTCCTAACAAACATAAGCGAGAGTTTCCAGCTTTTGGCACAAAATATGAGCTAAAATAAATAAACCTCTTATTTATTAAATTTCTTTTTACATTTTTTGGGCTGTTTCTCAGCCACATCCTTCCCATGGCTTCTAAGTGATTTTCTTCTACTTATAAACTCTATAACAGGCAAACCAATGGGAAGAGAAGAAACAGCTGGGCAGCCGAGAACATTAGAACCACAGTCTTCCCTCTTTGGACATACCCCATATATTTCTTCCCCAATGACAACAGAGAAGTTGGGGGACAAAAAAAGTACCCCTGGAAAAAAAGCTCTTTAGCATTACTTCAAAAAAGAAAAGAGAATCTCCAAAATCTAGAATCCCTAAGAAAAGGAAACTACTCTGTATAGTTCACAAAATCAAACAAATTCTACCACACTCTGCTACATTTTTATAACCTAGCAACCCTAAAGAGACTATGTAGCCACCAACAGGGTGGCCATAAAGCCTGGAAAGACAGATGATGATATATAATAAGTAATTTATGGACATTGTATTTATAATATGTTCAATGTGCCATCCTGCAAAATTGAAATGAACGAATTGGTACATTAACACATTTCTGAAAATCCATGTATCTGTGGTGTGTTGCCGCTGATGATCTGTGTCTCTGATTCTCACTGAATAAACTGGGACCTTTAGCAAACCCCAGAAGTAATCAAAAGGATTCAGATCTGGCAAGTGTAGCTCATGTCACATGGCCCTATCATCCAATTTTGTTTTGGAAATGATCATCTAACCAGTCCTTCACCACTTAGTGCACCATCCTGTTGGAACCACTCCAGGTACCCTTCCCCTAGCCCACTGAGAGCTGGCATTAGCCACTTACCATGGGCAAGTATGTCACACATCTGCCTATGTTTCCAGACTTTATAGCTGGGTAGGGGAGTTATACTATAAAAGAAACATTGACCAGCTGGCCCATCTCCAGAAGACTACATCCAAGGTGAGTAACTACATCTTACAAGCAGCAGCGGAATCAACAGGGATGTTTAATTGAGGAGTCAAAAAAGCAAAGAAGGATACCAAGCTACATGGGCATAAGTAAAAAATATAAAAAAAAAAAAAACAAAAAACAGGGCTAGATTTATTCCATGATGCTTACAGAAAAATAATTTTTGGGTCAGTATAAAGCATCATTTTCTAACAATCAGAGCTAGAAAGGTATCCTGTTACTCTCTCTAACTACTTTTTCACATTTCTATGACTTCCTAATTCATATCCTACGCTCCAACCTAGCTTTTCTCCAAAGAGGCCCTTTGCTGTCACACCTCCTTGATTTTGCATTTGCCATTCCCTTTGCCTAGAATGCTTTTTTCAACACTTCTTCAACTGGCTTTAACTCTTACTTCAAGATTTGCTGCTCAGGTGATACCTCTTCTAAGATGTCTCCCTGACTACACCTGTCTGGGTCAGGGGCCCTCTATGTATTTTCTTCAATAGCCTATGCTTACAGCCATCATAGCACTTTCTCGTGATATTGCAATTATCCGTTATTTTCATCTCCAGGGCCCAGCACAGGCAATAAAATTTTTTGACTGCCTTAGTGCCTGAAGAGAATAGCTTTTGTAGCAGAATGGTGGCTGGATTAGGTCATTTCTAGGGCCTTAAAACTATGATTCTATTTTTTTTTTTAATGATTCCACTTTAACATCATCTTTATAATGTATAACTATATTTTTAAGCCTCTATTCACAATCCACACCAAAAAATCTATTTTAGGCTTTTCTATCAAGAGTGCAGAAATATAAAAGTCACTACTAAACACAAATAGCATTGACAGTTACCAGAAAAGAAGAATTTGCAGCTGTCACTGTGCCATAGGGTTTGATGAATGCAGGTTTCAGTTTGGCCATCTGCTCCAGTGAGGAAGGACGGATACCATTATCTTTGGTAACTGTATCTTTTCCTATAAAAACAGGAACTTTTTAACTCTAGGGAACTATAAGCATTATATATTTTCTTCAGAGAAATATGCTTTAAAAATTACAAGAAATGAAATATTAACCTTATCTATTCACTAGAAAGGAAACCTTTTATTGTTATCAAGATATTATCAAATTTTAAAGTAAACTCTTAAGACATTTGGGAAATCATCTAAATGGTTTACTTGAAAAAAAAGGACATCCTATTTTTTTAAGACATTTATTCAGCTTTGGCTATTCTATACATAAGTCAGATGAATCAAGACTTTTAAAAATTGGCATATATGTATTAATAAGAACGAAAATATATAAGGAAGATCTAAAAGGAGACTCTTAAAAACACTTGTGAAAAAAAAATGTTTATCTATTATTATAACATAAATCGAAACTTGAGTCCATGTTTAAGGATAAAGGCTGAGCATTACGGAAACAGAACCAACACACTTATTGAAATCATTTTTTTTTGAGTTTTAGGAGCAATTCAGGCAATTCAGAACTCCCTAATAAGTATTATGAAGCATCCTGTTTTACCCGGTACTTTGAAGGGTATAACATCAGAAAGGAGCCCTTCGTCCTGTGCTTTCTTGGCCAGACTGTGAGAGCGCAGCGCATATTCATCCTGTTCCAGTCGAGAAACAGCAAAGGCAGCAGCCAGTCGGTCTGCAGAGTGGCCCATGGTCTCACTGGTAGAGAACTCAGCCACCGCAGGGAGCTGGGAAAGGAGACAGGCAAAGAGCAGGGACACTGTTAACAGGTGTTATGTGACACCTAGCATTGCTCGGTGTTATTTGGAAAAGCTAAAATCTGTCTGTTTACCATCTATAAATCAAGACCAAAACAAGGGAAGCTCTTTGTGAGCATCTCTCTAAAGAGCCCTCTGACAAGGGCTCACAAATGCAAATTTTCTAACTACTATTGCTTTTTTCCCCATCTTGATCAAATAACCCTTCCCTGTAATTAAGAGAATCTACTACTATTAGAGCATACCAGAGCCCATACCTAATTCTAAATCTCTGCGGTGGGATGCTCTGGAAACACAAGTCTTTATTTACATAAAGTTCACAAGTTTTACCTCAGGTGACAGGAAATTCAGTCTGAATTTAGAGATTAAAGACAGTCTCTGGCCCAGGGTCTTGGCCTTATTGAGATCAAGCATCATTTTCCTCATTTTTCTTGAATGACGAATAGGGACATCGGACATTAACTCTACACCACCTGCGACGACCACATCACACTGGCCAGAAGCAATCAAGCCAACACCTACAGGGCACAGGTTATACTTATATGAAGACCTTTTGCAGAAAATAACATACCATTGAAATTTAAGCTTCTGGATTAAAAAGTTGGACAATAGTTACCAGTCCTGTACATCTGTAATTAAAGTTTTCATGTTTTCAGAGGGATTAAGAATTCTTTAAAATGACTAAAAACATATTCAACACACTAGAGAAAAACAAGCCATATGGGCATCAACTTCTGGAAACAGCTGTTAGACCAACTCTCAAACAAATCATACTCTAAACCAGAACATCTTGCATATTTTATATGTTCCCAGCTTTAGTTTTCAGAAAGATTTTGTTTTTCCTACAAAGATAATGTTAATTTCTACTACAAGCCAGAGAAATTCTGGCCTTTGAAATGTGAGGCGGCCCCCTTCCCTCTTTATGGCCACTGGCTAGTGTTCTGTTTCTCTAATTGGGAGTTGGTCACATGCTGCCTAGAGTGGGGAACATCGTCGGCCACTGCCTCTGGCATCATTCCCTGCCACCCACGATGTGGGCTGCCCAACCTGGCCTTGATACTACTAAATGAGCACATGATTACTAAACCTTTCAGGTTCCCTGTCTTTTCACACTAAGGGCTGATGCTACAAAACGTCCCACAATTTTGATAAAGTTTGTTAGGAGAATTTACAATGATTTATAAAAATGTCAAGGGTGTGGGGAGAAAGTGAAGGAAAGAGTTACACTGTCTAAAACAGTGATTTACAACTATGGTGGTGGTGGAGGGAGGAGGACCCCATCTTAGTGGAGAAGTATCATATCAGAATCACCTCGGTTTAAAACGCCTCAGATTCTGAGGCACCCTCCTAGAGACATACTCCTCCAGTTGATAATCCCTACTGCAGCCAGACACGCTGCTGATGGAGGAACGACATCAGTGGCTGTATGCCTCATGTATGGAGAGCAGGAAAACGGTTGAGAGCTACTGCCAAAAACCAAAATTTTAAATGTGACCTGATTTTTTAAAAAACACAAGTGTAGAGATCTGTACTAATCTTTTACTTCTGTTAAGAGTACTTTTTTAATGACCATGTAAAAGACAAAAAAGGAAAATCACGATATACCTTGTGCTTTCATTTAAACACACCTGTGGTTATGGCTTGGTTGGCAGAGATGCAAGCCATGGTGACAGTGTGAGCGGGAGTCTTGTCAGAGAAGCCAGCTCCGAGGGCAGCCTTCAGGAAATACAATGAATGAAATCATCACTTATAAAGGAAGTGCACCATGTAAATGATGCTCTGAGCACTACTTCTCTGTGTGGTAAATCAGGAAAGGGCTTCAGTTTAATATTCTATAGAGTAATATTTAAAATAAAATTAAGCCCATCACAGAAATGTTTACTAATTTTTCATCTTGCCATTAATTTACAGGCACTCTGCCAAATTCTTGGTGACTTGCTTCTAGTGTGGCATACGAGGCTACAAAACTCTTCTATTTCATCTAATGTCTTAGCAGTGCTTTGCTCAGAGCCTTCAAGGATATCAATACATAATTTGATTTTAACTTGTTTGAATTTTCAAATACACTTAAAGAAACCTGTTAAAGACAGTTGATGGAATGATGAAATATACTACGGGGTGGAGTCCTCATGATCTGTGTTATCAGGCCCCATGATGAGTTATAAAGCTTAGTAGTAAAGCAAAAGTCATCAAACATGAAAATGACTTCTAAAGAACTGACCATTCATAAGCAGAGTTCCACTCAGGTCCCTGCATGCTTTCTATCCCTCTCTCTGCTCACTGCCAGTTGGTTGCTCTCACCAACCATCTGAAACTCCAGACAGCACACTGCAGATCCAATGCAGACTAGAACTGGAAAACTTGCCAAATATATAGAAGCTCGACTTGATGAAAGAAACTTTGGAGAACTGCCAGTCCCAAGTGGGCCTCTGACAAATAAGGGTCAGACCAGTTAACAACTTGGAAAGAGAAAACTGGCCAGGCTGATGATATAATAGATGATTCAAAAGAGAATAGTTTGTAATTTGAAATTGAAAAACTGAGGCCTTCCATTAATCTTGCAGAAATGACTTATATTATGATGGCACAGTAAATGTCAAACATGAAATGAGGCCATCTACAATTTTATTATACTATTAGGGAAGTCATGCTGACAAAAAAACCAATCAATGCCTGATTCCATTTTTGTTTACGTAATTAAGAATTACATAAACAAATTATGTATTCTTAATTATGTAATTAAGAATTAATGTATAGGTACAATTATAAAATACTTATTTTTATAATATTAAAGTTTCACTTTAAAAATACAGCTTCCCCGAGGTGGGAGGATTGCTTGAGGCCAGGAGTTTGAGACCAGCCTGAACAAGAACAAGACCCCATCTCTACAAAAAAATAGAAAAATTAGCTGAGAGTGATAGTGCATGCTTATAGTCCCAGCTACCTGGGAGGCTGAGGCAGGAGGGTAGGAGGATGGCTGGAGCCCAGGAGTTTGAGATTGCAGTGAGCTATTATTCGATGATGCCACTGCACTCTAGCCCAGGTGACACAGTGAGACTGTTTCTCAAAAAAAAATTTTTTTAATTTAAAAAATTTTAAAAAATAAAGCTCCCACTCCCCTCCAGTACACGCCTACACACTACTTACTATGAAATTCTGGATCCCATTATGGGGAATTCATTTTTAGTGATCTTTTTCTGAAACTATTTAATTATCCTCAGAATACAAACTCTCCTGCAATTTGGTAAGCTAAATATGTTTCCAAAGTCTAGATTAGAGGTTCGGTGTTTCTTAGCTGATTTTCACCTTTATATTACTTTTATACTATTTACCATAATCTATAGAAATAGAAATGTGTTATAGTGGTGTACATGTAACACGTCCTTATTCTAGTCTTTCCAGGTAGGCCTGACACTAAGTGCCTGATCTACTTTGCTGAAAACTGCTGCCTGGCAACTGCACATCAGCAGCTGTTTACATCAATGTAAACCAATCCAAAAGGAGAGAGGCAAGTCTTCAGGGAGTGGGAGAGAAGAGCTCCCAAGTGGGGCAAGTGTAAGGGGAGGTCATAACGGCCTGATCCTCGTGAGGGCCTTTCTACCATGTGTTGCCCTTGGCCCTAGATGACTCTCAGGACTGAAAGAACTTTAAATAGAGGTGGCTGCTAGTGACCCTAAAGTCTGAATAGCTCTCAAGGCACTAAGGCAAAAGAAGGAAGATGCCTCTAAGTTGGAGAGCAGGGAAATATGCTAAGTCTTTTCAATGAAAGTCAGGTTCATGGCAACACCAGAAGTCTTTTAGAATTTTATATTAACATTATTAATACAGACAACAGGTCCTAAAGAAATTCTTTAGCTGGAAATTATGTTAGCTTTTAGGTTAAAACATAACTTTAAAATGACATTCCTATAACTTATCTCCTCAACTCAACCTTTCCCTGTAGCCACGAAAAAATAACCTGGAGCACAACAGAACTGGCATTAGTATAGGGCAGGGAGAAGGAATCAGCCTCAGGTCAATCAACAGCTGAGATTTGCAAATGAATGTAAAATTTCCAGGAGAAAATCCAGAAAAGAACATTATGATTTTAATTTTAGGAAAGAAGAACTGAAACATAGAGAAAATCGAAACAAACCTAATATTTACTAAGTGCTCTTATAAAAGTCACCTGGTTATACTTTTAGAATATAAAAGTTGAAAATATGTAACAGCTTGATGTACTCAGGAAATTGTCACATTTGATACACTGAGAAATGTGAAGGTCCAGGGAAAAGCAAAGGATTTCAGAGGGGGAAAAATCTGTTCCTCTTCTTAATTCTTTCCTGCCGCCCAACAACATACAGTTGATTTTGTGGGTTTCAGTAATGCCAGGCCTTCCACAGTTTTAACATTTGCTGACTGGTACAAACATAGAGCAGAACAAATACTTTCAGTCCTGCTCATTGCCCTTCTCTCCTGGCTGACAGCAATGGAAATTATTACCCTCACAACCACACTTAACACAACAATATGGCACGCGCAGACAAGTAATAAGGAAAACGAATAGCACGCTGAAACGTGCTGTGGTGCCAAGTTTATCCAACTAATCACTTTCAAATTGAAACAAAGCTCAGAAGACGTGTTTGGACTATTCACTGTGAAATGCCTATAGGACACATCACAGAAAGTTCCAAGGCCTGTCATTATCTGGGTTGCCCAATAAACACTACATGGAGGTATGCCAAGTAGGGCAAAAGTAAACCCTTGTGAAATAGTTTTAAAAAAACGAAACTTCCTAACGTGCCATCTGTTCAACAGGAACAAATTAATAAGCAAGGCTACCTCCAACTAACAAAAACCAAGTTACGAAAATAGCTTTTTGCAAAATGTTGAACTTTTAAATTAATCAGAAGCCATGATATCTAACATTACTAAAAGTAACATCAGCTCATTTTGCCATAATCTCTATTTTCCTAACACTAGAGACAAATTCCTAAACCAGCTCAAATAACTGATTTGATTTCTAATAAAGTATAAATATGTACTAACATATTAATACTATATGTCATTTATTTTATAGCATAATTCTTTTAAATATTAAATAACACTTATTATTCAAGTTTTACAATCACATTTTAGGTCAAACGTAACTTTACCTAATAGATTTTAAAGGCTCTTACGAAGTAAACTCTATTAGTTGAAATTCAAGTTGATTCTCTGATCAATCTCTAAACAACATACAGGTTTACTTACCTCTCTAGCCACATTGCTTGTTTTCACTTCTTGAATAACTGTGCCAAAGATGATATAATCGACAACATCCTTTGGGGCACTGGTCTGATGCAACAACCCCCTGGAGGCAGAAATCCAAAGGAAAGAAACATTTCACACATCGAGGTAGCGCCAGAGATCATCATATAAAACACTGCATTTCTTTAAAAACATTAGCCTTGAATTTAAAAGAGCAGAGACTATATCTTTTCTTTAATTTGACAGCGTTTGACACTTTACCAAGGAAGAAATGAATGAGTGATTTAAAAAATTAACATTTGATGCTCAATTGGGAATGAGAAGTTGGAGAAAAAACATCAAAAATAATTTCACATAGGATAAAACAGATAAGTAAACCTATTAATGTTAGTAGGAACCAAAGTTTTCAGTAAAAAGAGAAAAGAAGATAAACATAAAATCAAAGAGAAAAAGTTACAGGTTTGTTAAATATAAATTTGAAATATCAATATAAATAAACAATTGAATACATACATTCTAGTTCTGCCCATGGATAGAAACTGAACACAGTAACACTCCAGCAGAAACAAGTACTCCTTGAACCCCAACTTGGTTTCTAATTGCTATTTCCCACTAAAGGGACAAGAGTTTTTTAAAAAGTGACTGATACCAGGTATGAGGCAAAGTACAAGGGACTCTCATTCATCTTTTTTGTGCTAAAAGGAAGCAAACACTCAAAAGCAAATGGGACATACCAAAAACAGGAGCATGGGTATACACATTTGTCAAAACTCACCAAATTATACACTTAAAATCTGTACATTTTATTGTATGCAAATTAGACCTCAAAAAATAATATTATACTAAAAACAAAAGAGACACAGGAACCAACTTGAAGGCACTGCCACAGATAAAATACGGGATAATCTGGGCTTCAAAACAAATAATGATTAAACTTGGCTATAACACAATAAATAAATAAAAATCCAAATATTCTCATCAATTAAAAAAAAAAAGTAAAGCTGTTCTTTACAGAAAAATGCCAGCCAATAAATGTAGGAGAAATAATAGAATTAGAAAAACCATAAATTTGTAACCTCTAATGTGATAAGTACTTCAGGCAAAAATTATCAATGGATACTAAAAACCACTTGGTAAAAGGTTGTTGGGAGGCCGGGCTCAGTAGTAGCTCATGCCTGTAATTCTAGCACTTTGGGAGGCCAAGGCAGGAGGATTGCTTGAGGTCAGGAGTTTGAGACCAGCCCGGGCAATAGCGAGACCCCATCTCTACAAAAAATAGAAAAATTAGCTGGACGTGGTGGCGTGTGCCTGAAGTCCTGACACCACTGCACTCTAGCCCGAGCAACAGCGCGAGAATCTGTCTCATAAAAAAAGGTTGTTGGGGGAACAAGATATTTGCACAATGCTAACATATTACTTTACAGATTACTTACTAATTGTAAAAGGTAAAGTTTACCTTTCCAATCAAAAGATCTGGCAGTCTGACCACCATGATAAGTGGTGTAGTATCAGGTATCATGTCCCTCTTGATGTGATGTGATGCGTTGCTTTACCCATGAAGCATTCTTACCAAAAAAATGGTTAGCCTAAATCTAATCAAGCCTCTAGACCTAATCTCTAGTTTATAGGAAATTCAGAGGAGAGGCAAGTTAAATATCCTCATAAAGAAACATCCAGAATGTGGGACATTCTATAGGACAGCTGGTCTGAACTTTTCAAAAAGTCAATGTCATGGGGGGAGAGGGGAGAAAGAAATGTTCTAAATTAAAGGAAACTAAAGAGACATAAAAAAAATTTTTTTAAAGACATTCTTAGAACAATTGCAGGGATCTGAACATGAACTAGATGTTAGAAGTTATGGAAGCACTGTTCCCTTAACTATGGTAATGATACTGTGGTTAGCAATACCACTCTCCTTATTCTTGGGAGACAAATGCTGAATTATGTAGGGCTGAAGTCTCATGATATCTGCGGCTTACTGTCAAATGGTCCAAACCAAATAAATATAGCAAATATGGCAAAATGGTAACAATTATGAAATCTAGGTGGAGAGTATTTAGGTATTCACTGTGTTATTATTTCAATTTTATTATACATTTGACATTTTCAAAATAAAAAGTTCACGAAAAACTTGCAAACTTCCAGTCTGGGATCATAACAACACCTTTATCAGAAATAGAAAAATAAGCCAGCTTTGGTGAAACCATAATTTTGATTTTTTTTTTTTTATTCCAGGGTATTGTGAGGGTACAAACACTACAGTTACACTTTATGCCTTTGCCTCACCCAAGTGCGGGTTTAAAGCATGCCCTTCCCACCCACCCCCCAGCTTAGTGCTCCCTGTGTCCTTTAGTTGTTGATTTGCCCCCCCATCCCACTAATCCCTAGAGAGTATTTCTGCCATGTGATCAACCTAGTGTTGATCAGTTAGAACCAGTTTGATGGCGAGTACAAGTGGAGCCC
>RJWJ010034200.1:0-17430 GCA_004363605.1 Indri indri | reverse complement strand
TCACACCTATAATCCTAGCACTCTGGGAGGCTGAGGCGGGAGGATTGCTTGAGCTCAGGAGTTCAAGACCAGCCTGAGCAAGACCCTGTCTACTAAAAGTAGAAAAAATTAGCTAGGTATGATGGCACACATCTGTAGTCCCAGCTATTTGGGAGGCTGAGGCAGGAGGATTGTTTGAGCCCAGCAGTTTGAGGTTGCAGTGAGCTATGATGACGCCACTGCACTGTAGCCAGGGCAACAGAGGGAGACTTTGTCTGGGGTCGGGGAGGGAGGAGGGAGAAAAAGAAAAGGGCTTAAGATCTAAGGCAGGAGGAAGGAAGGAATGGTTGATACATACTATTAGTTTCCATTAACATAGCACTTGCCATGTGCCAGGCATTGTCTTCGTCTTAAGCACTTTACATATGCTACCTTATTTTGTCCCCATGGCAACTTTATGAGTTAATTACTACTGTTATTTCCATTTTACAGATCTGGAAACTGAGGAATAGAAAGGCTAGGGAAATTACTCAAGGTCATACATATTGTAAATGATGACTAGTGTTTGAAAACAGGTCCTTTGACTCCAGAGTCCACTTTGTTTTGTGTTATACTGCTGCCCAGTAATAGAGTCCAAGGAAACCTTTAAGAGTTACAGAAGGAGGTCACTTTCAGGGTTCAGTCTAACCTATTAACTGCCACGTGAGTTGTATTTAACTCACTGTAGTGTTGAGCCTGGGGCCTCATGAAGCATATGTAACTCACACGTCTCTTCACCTTGGGAGCTGTGAGAACTATCTTTCAAGTTCCATATAATTCACACACAGAAAACAATAAAAAAATGAATTTTTCTTTAAATTAGAAAGGATCGTTTTGTTTTTGAAGTTTTTATTCTATTTTCATAACGGAATACTGTGGCCCCAAGGCAAAAAAATTTTTTTCTAGTGTGGCAATCAGTGTGCTAAACCATCTACAGAAGGGAGGTCATCTAAATCAATGGATCTTAAGAGAGCTTTTAGTTGTTTAGTACATAGAATACTATTTTACACTCTGGCCTTTTGTATTTGTCCCTTTTTCCTACACTCCCTTTGCCCTTTCCCCTACTCTGTACCTGGTGAATTCGTATTGTCCTTTTAAGGCACAACTCTTCCAGGAAGTTTTCCCTGACCTCATGTACTTTTCCCCCCACTTGATTGGGTTAGTGACTTAGAGCTGGTTTTCTTCATAACTATTACCTGTGTGTCTCTGTGGAAAATGATTTAACCTCTCTGAGCCTTCATTTTCTGATCTATAAAATGGGGAGTATTTTACCTAAAAGGGTTTTTGTAAGAACTCAATGAAATTTCATAAAGCAGTTACTGCAGTGCCTTTTTTTGTGTTCCCTTTACCAAACCTGGTTGTGCACATTTGGTATTCAGGGGACTTCAGTAGACAGTATATTTATAAAGGCCAGTAACCTCAAGGCTCAGTGTTCAAGGAAGATATTTTGAATTAAAAGATCCAGCAGCAATCTAGTAGTTCTCTTCCTTCTGAGAATCATTCGGTCCCTGGGATTCTAAGAAATAGACCATAGATACTTTTTGTAAGGGCTGTATCTACTGTTATTTGGTGGATGCTCACAGAATGTGTTTTGGTAAGTAGAGACTTTTGGAGGAAAAGAATGTAATTAGAATCATTAGGTATTATAAAGGCAGATGTAAAGGCTTGGATGATTATTTGGAATTGTCTGCTTTGCTGTCTTATTGGTTTGAACAATCCTCCCTAATTGACAATAGATATCTTTAAGATGTCCGTCAATAATCCTGACATGTTCTCTGTAATGTGACTGCATTTCTCAGTAGGCATATTACATGTTCTATAGATTAAGATTGCTTTCATATCTCACTGTCACCTAAGGTGAAATCATTTGCATGTTATCCTTTGCTGCATATGCGCTTATCTCTAACTGGTAGAAATATCATCATCCTTGCAGTTGGTAGAGAAAGAAGTTCCTGGTACTGTGTTATGTCTAATTACTTCAAAAAATAGATCGTGGTCTAGAAGGATTGCAGTTATGAATGTCAATGAAGTGATTTTACAACATATAAGTGATTTTTTAGAATTTACATGTTACCTTTATATATGTGATAGTATTGGGGCAGTTATACAGTCTATTTGTGAATTATTTACCTCAATAAAAGGATTTGAGATGACTTTTATTAAGGATAACTGTCAATAAGATTGATAAAATTGGAATAGGACCTTAAAAAAATCCATATAAACTGAGGTGGGCTCAATATAAATATACCCCAAAACTTAGATATATGAACTAATGGTAATTAAGTGTTTAATTCTGAAATTTGTCACTTTTACAGAGTTGGTGAGAAAGAGTCAGGGATATTTTATGGGTTAGAAATTTTCATTATTTAGTAAGTAATGAAATAAATAAATTTTTTTAAGACTGATACTTTTCCTGGCTCTAAAGAGTTTCTTCAAGTAGTATTAAATGTCCTAATGAGTAGTGACATTTATAATGGTTTTGTGGTTTATGTGGAGGTGTTCTTCAATGCTTTTTAAAAAATAATAATTCTAAAAAGCCAAGGACAGAGGTCTCTTTTGTTATTTCTAAAGAGAAAAATGCTAATGAGGTTTAAAAATTTAGCTTTGTAAAGCTATAGAGTTTTGAATATGTAGTAATAGGCATTTACCCCATGATATTCGATGACCGTTTTTACACCCTCTTCTTCAAATATCAGTTGTAATTTACTCTTTGACAAGTGTTGGATTGCAGTTAAAGACTGAAGTATGAGAGGGGATCTTAGAGTTAAAGTCCATTCAACAAATATTTATTGCATGCCTTTTACATATTAGGCACTGGGAATACAGTAATGAACAAACTAGACCAAATTCCTGCCCTTATGCATATCAGTGTTATAATAGAAGGAAAGACAGAAAATAAAGAAGATAAACGAATATGATAAGTGGTGTATGTAAGATAGAGATAAATGCCATGAAGGAAAATAAAGCCTGAATGTTGAGGTGGTAGAGGTGACATTTTAGATAAGATAGCCAGGGAATGCCTTTCTGAGAAGGTGACTTTTGAGTGAAAGTCTGAAGGAAACAAGGAAGCCAGCCTGTATAAGAAAGAGCAAGTACACAGCCCCTGAGATTGGTAATAAGCCTAGCATATTTGAGGAAGAGTGACGGTGGTATGGTGAGAGGGGAGTGAATAGTGGGAGTGTAGGAGGAAAAGGTCAGAAGAGTTAACAGAATGCCAGGGGGTAGTTTGTGAAGGACCTTGTAGGCTAATGTAAGGATTAAATTTTCACTCTGGATGAAATGGGAAGGCATGAATAAGGTGATTTTAAAAGGAGCACTCTACTTGCTTTGTTGATAGTAGACTGTTGAGGTTTGGGATGAGGATAGAAGCAGGGAGAATAGTTAGGAGGCAATTGTAATGATCCAGATGGGAGAGATTATGACAGCTTTAGACCATGGTGGTAGTGGTGATAAAGGTGGTGAGAATGCTCAGATTCTTATGTATTTCAGACACAGAATTGATAGGGTGGCTTGCTGAATTGTTTGTGATGTGGGAGAAAGGAGTTTAAAATGGGTTTTAATGTTTTCATCTCTAGCAACTGGAAAGAGAGCAGCCATTTTCTGATGGAGTTTGACTATAGAAGAGCAGATTTTGGGGGTGGTGATGGTATTGGGGATAAGAATTTGTTTTTCAGATATGTCAAGTTTGAAATGCTTATTAGACATTCAAATGAATTGTAGGCAGTTCATTAAAAGTATCATGTTTATTATTTCAAGGAAGAGGTCCAGGCTGGAGAATCTAGCTGGGAGTAGTCAGTAAATAAATGGCATGTAAAGCTATGAGACTGGATGAGTTGATGTAGAGAGTGAATGCCCGTAGAAACATCGAAGTATTGAACCCTGGATCAATGTTTAAAGGTAAAGGAGATGAGAAAGAAGGGCTAAAGAGGTAAGAAAAACCAGGAGAAAGTGACTTTCTGGAAAGTTAAGTGGAAAAAGTATTTCAAGGAGGAGGGATTGATCAGTCAGTGGTGTCAAATGCTGATGAGTGAAGTAGGAGGAAGGCTAAGATTCTACTATTCAGTATTCGCTAATGGGTCATTGATAACCTGGATGAGCAGTTTCAGGGTAATGGTGGAAACAAAAACCTGATGGAGTAAGTTTAATAGATAATTGGAGAGAGAAGTTTGGAGACACAGTATGGATAAGCTATTTGGAGAACAGAGAAATTGAGCAGTAGCTGTAGGGAGGAAGAAAGATGGGATTTTGTAAAATGGGAGACAATGTAGCATATATGCTGATGGGAGTAATCCAGAGATAGAATTAAGATAAACTAAGGAAAAATTGGTAGAACCCTGTCCTTAGGTAGTGGAAGAGTTGGCCTTAGATAGGAGCATAAACTTCTTCCATAGTAACAGAAGAGAAGGCAGAGATACTGTATTTAGGAATAGCTACAGGTAGGTAGGTAGATACTAATAGATAGTACTGAGAGCTTGTCAAAAATATGATTGCTTCTGCTTCTCAGTGAAATAGTCAGCAGCTGATAGGATTTGAGAAGAGTAAGTATTAAATAGTCATCTAGGAGAGTGGAAATTGAATGGAAGAGGGAAATGTATTATGGACAGCAGAGACTGACTTGGCATTATTAGTCATGATTTTTAACTGATATCATTAATCTTTGATGAATTCATTTGTTTTCCCCCAATCATTTATTTCCATTCATGTTCGTATGTATAGGTACAGGCATGAAGTAGGTGGGGCGTTGGATTTAATATGATTGGGGTTTGGCTGGAAAAGTAAGATGCATTCAGAAAGGGGCAAATGAATGATTTTTGCAATAGACCTAGGATTTTGCATTGGGTAAGTAAGAAAGTGAGAACATAAGGGATGAATAACAACGAAAGGTATTGAGATCAATGAATCTTAGGTCCAGTTAGAGTTGAAGAAGTGTTGGAATCAGGAAACTTGAGTGTGAAATGGAAGGATAGGAAGTGGTGGTTTGAGAGAGATGCTTCAAAATAAGATTTCTGAGGGATTACTATTTCTGGCCATGATAGGATCTAAGGTAGGGTTTTTTATTTCTGAAGGGGGTCCATAGGTCCATACTGCCAGAGTACAGTTTAAGATCCTCTAGTCCAGAGTATGACCGTGATCAAGCAATGGTTGAGATAGGGTTGTTGAAGAAGAGGAAATCAAGGAAATGAGAAATTGAACAATTGAAACAGTAATCACCGTGGATACTGAAATCACCAGAAACTGGGACAGAAGTAATATTGAATAGAATGTTCAGGTTATGAGTGAGTATGGCAGATGACTGGATGAGGGTAGTGGGTTAATGTAATCTGCTGCTCAAATTTCAAGGCATTGATTTTTAGTGATGAGAGGATAAAGGTCTGAAATCACGGTAGAGAAAACAGCCTCTACTTGATAGAAGAGCTAATAAGTAGCTTCAGAGGAATTAGAAATATGGCAAAGATGATTTTACCTCAGAGCAGGAGTTGTCAATTGTTTACCTCAATGTGGCTCCTGTGAAACTGTTACATAAGCATAAGGTAATTAAAGAATTGCTATTCCTATTGTACTGAACGGTATATTTATGGTTAGCTTATAGAAATTTGCAATTCGTGAAAAAGAACAGAAACTTAAGTTTATGTTTAATTTGGCTACCTCTTACATAGGTAATTTTAATATTTTCTAACACCTTCCCCTTTCCCCACATTATTATATCTCTAAAGGCCTGTGATTACATATGGAATATTGTTCTTTCTTTTTCCTCTTTTATAGATATTAACAACCTCCCAAAGCCCCTGTGTTGATATAAAATGGTTTACGAGGTAAAAATATCTCAAGGCTTTGGCTTTGAATATAGAATCTAACCTTTTCACTGTTTTGGGTGTTTATTTACAGAATACATAAATATTTTGATACACTCTTAGTCTTTCCCATCTTGTATTTAATATTTCAGAGTCACCAAGAAAGGCATGTGTCAGAAAAATATTCCAAACCTTAGAAATACGTATGAATCCTCAAGAATTAGAAATTTCTTCTCCAAATTTTTTGTTCTCCATTTCTTTGACTTTTTGTTATTTATTATAATTTTTGTTTACTGTAACCTTTCCATATTAAAGATTAATTTTGTCTGTGTTCAGTCAGTTTTATCAGTCATTCCTCCCAGTCTTCAGTTTTTCAGCCTATTGAAAGTACAACTGTTTCTTTTCTGGAAAGACTAATAAGGCAAAGGTAGCAACGCTTTAAGCAGGGGATTTTGTTCATTTTGCAGAATGAACGTGAACCTGACTAAACTAGCAATGTATTATATATTGGCACTTTTACAGAAAACAGCAAGTAGATTTGTAAGGTACTGTGGTTGATAAGGAGTGTAAGTTATAACCTCAGTTGAATGATTAAAGGTAATTTATATAAAAAGATGATATTATAGGTCAGAAAACGATTTATGCCAAATGCAGATACTTGAAAGTGGAAACATAACATTTTTGTCAATGCTGAGTGTTTCACAGACAATTGAGATTTTATTTGATGTTCCAAAGATATGCTTTTGTTATGAGGAGCAGTGTTGTGAGCAGGGCATTTTAAGCTTGAGTCATTTGAGAGCCAAAGGCAAAGGTAAGTGAGAGGAAAGCCTGTTTTCAAGACTAAAAGTAGGTGAGTTGGCCTAATTGAAAGTTTGTGGAGGGGGTGATAAGGTTGTAAACGTTATGATGGGTGAATTTACAGAGAGTTTTGGTACCAGTCTAAGTAATTTAGACTCTATTAGAAAAAGAGAACTATCAAAGATTGAACAGAAGTCTGTAATTATTATAGTGATATTTTAGGAAAATTAATCTTAAAATATTGAGTTAAAGAGTGGAGTCAAAAAACAAAACCCTGTTTGTGTACATCGTAGCCCAGACTGCTTAAGCAGTAAAATAGTTAGAACAGCTTTGTGATAGCATTCAGTGTGGATTCTCTGGGCATGATTTGCATGGACTTGAATGGGTAACTGTGTATATGTTATAGTATTTTTCCTTTCATATATTGTTCAACTGTTAGAAATTCAACTGCTTCATATACTGTTCTCATTTTTTTCCATCAGTATGAATATGTATAAAAACATTTTTGGTTTTATTCTCTTATGCTGCATTCGAATTGGGTGGACATCCTTTTTTTTCCTCCAAGCTCACTTTTCTCTCTCTTTTTTTTTTTTTTTTTTTTTTTTTTTTTTTTCTTTTTTCTTTTTTTTTTTTTTTTTTTTTTTTTTTTTTTTTTTTTTGAGACAGAGTCTCACTCTCTTGCCTGGGCTAGTGTGCCATGGCATCAGCCTAGCTCACAGCAACCTCAAACTCCTGGGCTTAAGCGATCCTCCTGCCTCAGCCTCCCAGGTAGCTGGGACTACAGGCACATGTCACTATACCCGGCTAATTTTTCTATTTTTAGTAGAGACGGGGTCTCACTCTTGCTCAGGCTGAGAGCATGATCTCCTAACCTCGAGTGATCTTCCCACCTCGGCCTCCCAGAGTGCTAGGATTACAGGCATGAGCCACCATGCCTGGCTAATGTTTTCTATTTTTAGTTGTTTTGGCTAATTTCTTTCTATTTTTAGTATAGACAGGGGTCTCGCTCTTGCTCAGGCTGGTCTTGAACTCCTGAGCTCAAGCAATCCTCCCGCCTTGGCCTACCAGAGTGCTAGGATTACGGGCATGAACCGCCATGTCCAGCCTCACTTTTCTCTTTTACATACATTTTCCTATTTTTTTTTCTTCCAGTCATCAAAAATAATCTTCTTTAAGATACAATTAAGATAAATCTTATTTACAAAGATGGATTGATTTTTATTAAGAGTGATCAGTACAGATTTTTTTGGCCTGTGCTATTTTTTGGTCTGATTATTTAACAGCTTCGTTGAGGTATAAATCGACATACAGTAAACCACATATATTTATGTGACATCATGTAAACAGATATGAATGAAACCATCACCATAATCAATAAACATATCTCTTAACCCCCCAAAGTTTCCTTTGTAATCCCTTTGTAACTCTCCTTCCCACAACCTCAGGGAACCCCCAATCTGCTTTCTGTCGCTAGAGATTAGTTTGCATTTCCCAGAATTTTATATAATATGTTGTTGAAACCACAAGGGAACCCCTTCTTGCTCAAAGTCGCACAAAGATCTGATTTTTTTTTTTTTTTTTTTTTTTTTGAGACAGAGTCTCACTCTTTTGCCTGGGCTAGAGTGCTGTGGCGTCAGCCTAACTCACAGCAACCTCAAACTCCTGGGCTCAAGCAATCCTCCTGCCTCAGCCTCCCGAGTAGCTGGGACTACAGGCATGCGCCACCATGCCTGGCTAATTTTTTCTGTATATTTTTAGTTATCCGATTAATTTCTTTCTATTTTTAGTAGAGATGGGGTCTCGCTCTTGCTCAGGCTGGTTTCGAACTCCTGAGCTCAAACAATCTGCCCGCCTCAGCCTCCCAGAGTGCTAGGATTATAGGCGTGAGCCATTGCGCCCGGCCAGATCTGAGTTTTGAGACAGCAAGAATTGCCAAGGAAGAGGAATTTTTAATACGAAAGACACCTTGTTGGGAGAACTGGAGAAATTGCTTCAAATCCATCCTGGGAGATCATGGGCTTTTAAAGGACCAGCCACTTGCCTTGGGGCAGGTCCGTGGTATAACTAACTAGGGGGCTGCGTGCTTTGGGGGCAAGTTGTGGGAAATGGTGAATCTTGGCATCACGCAGTCTGCCCAGGGGCCTTGGGAATCTCAGCTCCTAGGTCTTGCAGAAAATCCACTATTTCTGGAGAACAACTCAAAAGGTCAAGTAGTTAGTTAAGGGAGAGGATTATAAAAAACATGTAGGGGTCATTGAAATTTGTTGATAGAGCCGGTTACATATGCTTACATCTGGCTTCTTTCACTCAGCATGGTTATTTTGAGATATTAATTCATCTGCGCTGTTTCATGAATCAGTAGTTCATTTCTTTTCATAGCTGACTAATATTCTACTATATGTATATAACAGAATTTCCTTATCCATTCACCTGTTGGTGGACAACTGGGTTGTTTCCAGATTTTTGGCTATTAAAAATAAAGTTGCTACGAACAAATTCTTTAATTTCTCTTGGAAAAAAATACCTAGGAGTGGAATGGCTGGGTCATTGGTATGTATTAGGTCATTAAATATGAAATGTCTGATTTCAAATGAAAAGTGTAGTTTACTATATCTCAAATCAGCAGTACAGTTAATCAAAGGATTGACACATTTTTGCCATCTTAGTGGTAGCTTACTTATACCAGCAATGAAGAAGCATGTAGAGCGAGTGGCAATGAAATCGTGAAAGGCGTTTTCCACAGCTTGTTTAGAATTGAGTATTTTTCCTTGCAAGAAAAATATTGGTCCTTGGTCCAAAGCCTGGAAAAAGTGGTAGTCGGTAGGTGGAAGGTCTGGTGAATACAGTGGATGACCGAGAATTTCCAAGTTCGGCTTCTGTAGTTTGAACAGCATTGTTTGTGCAACATGTAGTCAAGCCTTGTCTTTCAAGAGGATTGGCCTGTCTGTATTAACCAGTCTCGGCTGCTTAATCACAAGCATCCTCATCATTTCATCCAATTGGTTGCAGTAGACATCCACTGTAATTGACTGACCAGGTTTCATGAAACTGTAGTGGATAATGCCAGCGCTGAACCACCAAACGGACACCATTAGCTTTTTCTGATGAATATTTGGTTTTGGACTGTGTTTCAGCACTTCATCTTTATCCGACCGTTGTGCTGAATGCTTGCGATTGTCAAAAAGAATCCATTTTTCATCACATATAACAATACAGTGTAGAAATGGTTTTCCTTTATGTTGTGACAGCAAAGGAAGGCAAGCTTTGAGATGCTCATTGAATTCATGCAGTCCCATCTGTCCAGCTTCTTTACCCATTTGTTTCGAATGGTCCAGTAATGTTGTAATAGTAATGTCAAACCATGGTGCTAATTCACGTGTAGGTTGAGATGGATTTGGTTCCACTACAGCTTTTAGCTCATCATTATCCACCTTGGTTGCAGGCAGTTTTCAAGATTAAAATCACCAGAACGGAACTTCTCAAACTGTCGACCTACTGTCTGTTCATTAGCCACATCCTTCCCAAACACTTCGTTGATATTTCAAGCTGCCTGCACTTCATTGGTTCCGCAATGGAACTCATGTTTGAAAATAACAACGAATTTTTGACTTTATCCATGGATTCACGAAAATTACTCTTAAAAAAAAATATGAAAGATAATCACAAGCCAAAATGTGCCTTTCAAAGACTGAAGATGTACCTTCACAATAAAAAAAAAAAGAAAAAACCAGAAGTGTCAAAGTGAAATGTCTGAGATACCAACTGTCAAACTTAGTACTTAAGGAAATCGGACATTTCATACATAATAATCTAATATATATTTAACTTTATGACAAAGTGCCAAGCTTTTCCAAGGTGGTCATGGCATCTCCACCAGCAGTATATGAGAGCTCCAGCTATCCACATCCTCACCAACATTTGGTGTAGCCAGCATTTTTAATTTTAAATATTCGCATAGGTGGATAGAGATATCTCGTTAGGATTTTACTTTGCACTTCCACTAATGATTAATGATATTGAGCATCTTTTCATGTGTTTTTTTTGCCATTTATGTCATCTTTGGTTGAATGGATCTTTTTATCTTTACCCATTTTTATTTATTATTATTTAGTTTTGAGAATTCTTTATATAGCTTATGATAAAAATATGTGTTTTGCAAATACTTTCTCCCAGGCAGTAGTTTATCTTGTCATGCCATTTGAAGAGCAGAAGTTACTAATCTTGATAAAGTTTAATGGTTGGATTTTTAAAATGTACTTCACTTTTTGTAATGAATATAATCCTGTTCATACTGTTTCCTTCTGCTGGCTTTTTCCCTCTTAGAAAAAATTTTTCATTTCATTTAAGTGTGAATTTATTGGCATGAAGTTATTTATAATATTCCTTTACTGTCACATTATTAATGGTACAATCTGTAGTAATGCTACCTTTCACAATCATGATATTGATAATTTGTTTATTCTTGCTTTTTCCTGAGTCTGGCTAGAGATTTACCAATTTTATTGATCTTCTCCAGTACCAATTTCTAGTTTAATTAATATTTCTCTATTTATGCGTTTACTGTTCAGTTTTCTTTTTGCAGTTTTTAAGGTAGAAGCAGAGGTCATTGATTCAGACACAATTTTTAAAATATAGATGCTTAGTGGTATAAGTTTCTCTCTTAAGTATTGCTTTAGTCTCATATAGCACAAGTTTTTATTTGGTTCAAAATACTTTCTTTATTTCCCCTTTGATTTCTTTGGCCAGTGAGTTATTTAGAATTGTGCTATTTGGGGATTTTTTACATATTATTGATTTATAATTTAATTCCATTGTGATCAGAAACTGTATTTTGCGTGATTTGAGTCTTAAAAATTTATTTGACATTTGTTTTATGGCTCAGAGTATGGTTATGTTGTTAATTGCTTCAAGATCACTTAAAAAGAATGCACTTTTCACTGTTGCTAGCCTAGTGTGTTGTATGGATGTTAATTAGTCCACCGGCTTGGTAGTGTTGATTTTATTGTGGTAAAATATATGTAACATAAAATACGCTATTTTAACCATGTTTAAACATACAGTTAGTTCAATGGCATTAATTACATTTACAGTATTAGCCAGTCATTTCTACTGTCTTTTTCCAAAACTTTCATCACTCCAAACAGAAACTGTACCCATTAAGCAATAGCTCCCCACTGCCCCACCCCAGACCCCTTATTGACTTCTAATCTATTTTCTGACTCTATGAATTTACCTATTCTAGATATTTTATATAAGTGGAGTCATACAGTGTTTGTCCTTTTGTGTTTGGCCTGTTTAACTGAGCATAGTGTTTTTTAGGTGCATTGATGTTGTAGCAGGTGTCTGTCATATCATCATTTGGTTTTCATGGCCTAATAGTATTCACTTTCATGTGTATACCACAGTTTCTTCAGCTGTTCATATGTTGATGGACATATGGGTTGTTTTCACCTTTGGCTATTGTGAATAATGCTGCAGTGAACATTAGTATAGGAGTATCTGTTTAAATCTACTGTCTTGCTAAGTTTAATTTTCTGTTACTTTATTCCGTTTATCCTTTCTTTGGCTGCCTTTTGGATTAATTATTATGATTCCATGTATCTCCTTTGTTTCTTTTTAGGTATAAGTCTTTAGTTGTATTATTGAGTGGTTGCTTGAGGGTTATAGTCTACATTGTTAACTTATCACAGGGTATCAAGTGAAATTATACTACTGCATAAATAGTGTAAGAACCTTTAAACAATATACATGTTTCTTCTCCTTCTAGCCTTTGTTCTGATCTCATGTTTTTGTTTCTGTGTACATAGAGAGAAAACCTTGTGTTTTAGAAATATTTAAATAATATGTAGAGTCTTTTTAATTTACCTACATAACTAGCATTTTCAAGCTCTTTATTTCTTTATATATTTGCAAATTTCCATATAATTCCATTTTCCTTCTGCCTGAAGGACTTTTTAACACTTTTTGTAGTACAAGTCTGCTGGTGATGAATTATTTCAACTTGTGCATACTTGTAAAAGTATTTTTTCACCTTTTAAAAAAGTATATTTCACTGGATACAGAAGTCTAGGCTGATGGGGTTTTTTCTACTAGTGCTTTACGAATGTTGTTCCATTGTTTTCTGGCTTTCATTGTTTCTGAAAACAAATTATGTTCTTTTGTACATAGTATGTCTTCATTTTCCTCTGGCTACTTTTAAGATTTTTCTCTTTATTATGTATTTTAAGCAGTTCGATTATGTGATTGATCTTGGTGTAGTTTTCTTCATGTTTCTTATGGCTGAGTTTCATTGAGCTTCTTGGATCTGTAGATTTACACGTTTTTTTAAATTAAATTAGGAAAACATTGGTTTTTATTTTTAAAAAAAATTTTTTCTTTCCCTGTTCTCTCCTTGAGGGAATCCAATTATAAATATATTAGGTGACTTGAAGTTGTCCCACAACTCTCTGATTTTTTTTTTTTTAACTCCGTATGTTTAGTTTGATACAGTTTCTGTGGCTTCGTCCTCAGTGTTACTGATATTTTCTTTTATAATATCTCATGTGCTGTGAGTCTCATCCAATGCATTTCTCATCTTTTTTTCCTTTGAGGCCAGGTTGTGAGGGAGTGTGTTTCACTGTAGCTATTATATCTCCCAGACAGGTCTTGAACTCCTGGCCTCAAGTGATCCTCCCACCTCAGCCTCCAGAGTAGCTGGGATTACAGGCACGTACCACTATGCCTGGCTACATTTTTCATTTTAGACGTTTTAGTTTTCATATCCAGAATTTCATTTTGTGTTTTTAATTTTTGGGGGCGGGGCGGGGGGAGACAGAGTCTTGCTCTGTTGCCCAGGCTAGAATGCTGTGGCGTCGTCATAGCTCACAGCAGCCTCAAACTCCTGGGCTCAGGCGATCCTCCTTCCTCAGCCTCCCGCGTAGCTGGGACTACAGGCACGCGCCACCACACCCTGCTAATGTTTTCTATTTTTAGTAGAGACGGGGGTCTCACTCTTGCTCAGGCTGGTCTCGAACTCCTGAGCTCAAGCAGTCCTCCCGCCTCGGCCTCCCAGAGTGGTAGGATTGTGCCTGTGAGCCACCGTGCCCAGCCTGATTTTTTAAAAAATATCTTCTAGATCTCTACTTACAAAGTTCACCCTTTCTTTTGATTTTTTGAACATGTGGAATGTAATCATTAGCTGTTTAAATGTCCATGTCCCTGCCTACTAATTCTGTCATCTTGTTCTTCTTGTTTTTTGTTTTTTTTTCCCCCCCTTATAATAGGTCATATTTTTCTGCCTATTTGGTTGGCTGGTAAGTTTTTATTGAATGACAGACACAGTAAATGTTACTTTGTCATGTACTGGATTTTATTTGTTTGTTTTTCAGTTTTTCATAGGATGCAGTTATTTGGAAACAGGTTGATCTTTTGAGGTCTTGTTTTTAAGAATTTTTTTAGGTATGACTAGAGCTGATGTTAGTCTAGGGCTATTCTTTCCCATTACAAACCCTTCTGAGTACTCTCAATGCCCTGTAAATTATGAAGTTAATCACTCTTATGTTGGGAACAGAAACTATTCCAAACTCAATGTGAGGTTTGGGAATGTCACCCTTTAATTCTTTCAGTTGTTTGTTTCCCCTACCTTTATGTAATTTCTTAAAGCACATGGGCTGGTTAGTCCTTAGCTCAGTTGTTAGAGGGAGCCCCCTCTGGAGAGCTTTCTCTTTCTTGGTAGCTTGTTCCTCTCTTGTATTGTGTACTGGGAACTCTGGCCTTAGCCTCCTTGGACTCCTAGTTTTATCTCCTCAACTTACAAAGGCTCCTGGGCTCCATGTGATTTTCCTCTTCTTTGCATGATAGTGTGGAAATTCTCCTCATTCTGTAAGCTATTATAATCAGAAAGCTTACATAATTCGTTTTCCATTTCTCAAGAGTTCATTGCCCTTTGTTATCTTATGTAAGAGTCTTGAAAATTATTTTTTCATATATTTTTCCAGGTTTTTAGTAGTTTCAGGCAGGAGCATAAATGTAGTTCTTGTTAATTCTTCTTGGCTAGAAACAAAAGTCTGCTTACTAAATTTTTAGATTTTTGCCTGTCAATAAACTTAAAATTTAGATAAAATGTATATATTAAGTACTCAATAGATGTTAGCCCCAAAGTTGCGAAATAGTGGCTTGTAGAATTGTTTCACTGGTTTAAATGACAATTTAAATAGTGGGACATTAAGCATAAAAAACTGGATTTGGGCTTTTTCTTAAGTTGCATACTGTAATAAACATTTTGTCTGCATTTCACCAATTAGCTGGAGCTGCTTTAGTGAAAGCATGTACTTTCTCTAGCTTGTTAGTTACCTGTACTTTACCCTGTTGGGGATTCATTTAATTTACATTATCTGCCATGCGCAGTAGAATTTGAGTTTGAGATGGGTTTTAACTACCTTTGTCATTATTAAGAAGATAAGAATGTTACCACTGTGGTTTTGTAAATGATACAATCAAATTATTAGTTACACCTTCTGTTGCAATCAAATCATCACTATTGTTTTTCAAATTCCATACACCTAAAGAAATTAAATCCTTGCCGAGATCCATATATGTAGAAAAATAAATTATTTTTATTGTATTTATAACCTGTGGTAGGTTGATAGTCAAATAAGAGCTCAGGTCAGTTAATGAAAGCATCATCTGTTCTTTAGCGAGATTCCTAAGAGAAGTATTTAGTTACTCTTACGATTGTCATGGAAGTTAGCTTAAGGGACGTTTGTAGCATTTGGGGAGGCATTTTCTTAGGTATTCAGGTCTGAATTTCTATTTTTGTGTATAATCTAAGGCTGTAAAATAAACATCAGTGTTGTGTCCTTTTTGTAGCTAGCTTCAAACCTCTTACGTTTGTGTTATTAGAACTTGAATCTGATCTTTTTAAATTTTTGTCTCATAGTATTTTTTCCTCAATGCCCATTATTAGCTAGATGTGGAGGATGTGTAAATGTTCCCTAAGCTCTTAGAAAGTTTAGAGGCTATTTCAGTTAGAGATTGAGTTTGGCTGCATTTAACCGAAAATTCAGGTAACAGTGGTTAACAAAATAGATAAAGTATTCCTTGTCATAACAAGTCCAAAAGTAGACATTCCACAGCTGATGTGGTCACTTAAGGATGCTGCTGTTGAAGACAAGGTTATTCTGATTTTTCCCTCACGGTCAGCTACAATATAGCTGATGCTGTTCTGCCTTCCTTAGTTTAGCTCCAGGCAGGCAGGAGAAGGAAAGAGAAAAGGGCAAAAAGGCTTATATCACCTTAGGTTGCCCTTAGTTCAGGAGCTTTCTAAAAAACGTCACCTGAAGTCATCTCAAATCTTTTATTTTATTTCCCGGATTCATGTTGCATTGCTCTCTCTGTCTTCCAGGATCCTGGGAAATTTAGGATAGGCTATTATTGTCCCTAACAAAATCATCATTCTTTTGGAAAGAAAGCAGGAGTAGATGGATAAGTTCCTGCCTTGGAAACCACTAACTATACTTTAGGAGACTTCTCTTACACCCATAGGTTGGACCTTCTTATTTTCATAAGTTGCACCCCTTCTGAAACCATAAACTACAATATATCATTCTTGAGGGATTCGGTACATTAATCTTAGCCCTATTTTTTCACCCAGGCTTTTATTCCCTTAACTTCCTCAATAATTAATTTGGTCCTTTTGAATGGACTATAATCATAAACCCCTTCAAATGTTTCGAAGGCAGGAGAAGTGATTGATGTTTGTATAACTTATTCTGATCATAATCTTTTATTGTCATATTCTGTCATTCTTTTCACAAGTTAGTAGATATGCTTGGTTATAAAGTCTACAATTTCTGAATTTGTTTGCTTTTCATCATCTTTCACATTGGTTATATTGTGACTGATACAGGCTTTTGGTCATTATCATGTTTTCAAAATCAGGGCACAGCTATCTTTTTAAAAAAATAGCTTTATTGGGATATAATTTAAATGCCATAAATTCAACCTTTTAAAGTATATAATTCAGTGATTTGTAGTATATCACAGAGTTGTGCAACCATGACCTATCTAATTTTAGAACACTTTTATCACCCCCAAAAGAAACCCGCTACCTATTAGCAGTCACTCCTATGCCTCTTGCCTCTCGCCACCACTTCTAGCCCCTGGCATCCACTTCAACTTTCTGTCTCTATGAGTGTTCTCTATTCTGGACATTTTCATATAAATGAAATCATATAATGTATGCTCTTCTGCATCTGACTTTCTTTCACTTAGCTTAATGTTCTTAAGATTTATTCATGTTGTAGCATGTTGTTAGGAGAAATTCCTTGTCAGATAGTGATTTGAAAATACGGTGGTCCCTGGCTTATGGATAAGATACATTACTGAGAACAGCGTTTTCTTTTTTTGGACAGTCTCGCTCTGTTGCCTGGGCTAGGGTGCAGTGGCATCATTCTAGTTCACTGCAACCTCAAACTCCTTGGCTCAAGCCACCCTCCTGCCTTGGCCTCCCAGGTAGCTGGGGCTACAGGTGTGCACCACCACACCCAGCTAATTTTTGTTTTTTGTAGAAAGAGGGTCTTGCTTTTTGCTCAGGCTGGTCTCAAACTCCTGAGCTCAAGTGATCCTCCTGCCTTGGCTTCCCAGGCTGCTAGGATTAGAGGTGTGTACCACTACACCTGGCCCATGAGAACACCTTTAGGTCAGAGTTGTGTGTAACTCGGATCCCTGATGAACAACAGCGCATATATGATAATGATAATAATAATAACAACAACAACAACAACAATACTATAATGGCTCATGTGGTAAATACAGTGTAATACTGTAGTAATAATAATACCCT
>RJWJ010034199.1:0-17405 GCA_004363605.1 Indri indri | reverse complement strand
ATGATTTCTAAGGACCTCTAGCTCCAACGTAAGTTGGTTCTCTGAGGAAGCTCTGGAAGGAGCTTACAGTTGCCTTTAATGATCTTGGAAACCACGGTAATCCCCTCCTTTGGGAAAATGGAGTTTTATGGAAAGATAAACCTGAGAACTGTTTAGTCTTCTCCACGCTCATAACTGATCACAGAGAGCAATTTGGAGACAAAATCAGCACACCATGCTCCAGAGAGGACTACAGCATGCCCTGATTCATAATATTAACCCCAACGGGGAGAATAATAAAAACATATTGTTACTGAGAACTCACAATGGGTCAGACACAGGGCCTAGCATTTCACACACATGGACTCACTTAATTTCCATAACAGTGCTACAAAATTGGAACGATTATCATTCTCATTTTACAAATCAGGAAACTAAGGCTTAAAGAGGTTGAGTAACTTGCCCAACACCACGTTGCCGCTGAGAGCAGAAGCAGGTCTCCGCAGCAGGAGGTCTGATGTCAGCACTCTCAACCACCACGCTGTTAAAAATGGACCGTGAGACGGGGACCTGGTGATGTTCTAAGGCTCATCGGGGAAGGGAGGAGAAGCGGTGAAAGCGATGAGATGCATTGTCTGGCATATAGCAGCTGCTCAGTAAAAACTGGCCTCTAGAGGGATGCCTCAGAGATACTTCAGAATGGGGTGGCCAGACATATCGAGTTCCTAAGGAACAGTGGCTGCAAGGGACAGAGAAGGAACAAACTGAAAAACAGCTCTCCAAAGGAATGATGGAATCAGGTCACTGCCCACTGGCAGAATGAGGGAAAGATAAACAATAAACAGGCAAGTCCCTATAGACAGGGTGAAGCAGGCATTTGGCAAGGGGAACTGCCAGAAATTCATGCCGGGTATCCAGGGGTCTGTCCGCACTGGTTCTAGAGCTATTTGAATGGATCTTGTGCTCTGCTGAAGTCCCCGTATAAATCTTAACAAGGGTCAGCTTCGGGTCAAGCGAGCCAAGAGAAGGCTCTGCCTCCAACTGCGGAGGTAGTTTTTCCACCATATTTGCGCCTGTTCCCAATGGAAGCGGAGAAAGGGAGGAGACACAGCTACCATTTCAATGCACGTCCTCCCAGGGCATGTGACTGAAGCTCCCAGACGGTTCTCTTCCCTGTGCTCCGCAGCCTTTACCTTCTGTCCGCGACTTCCAGGACCCCAATCTTCCCTTCCCTCCTCTGCCCACACAGCTCCTTCACGTCCGCCTAAGCAATAGCGGTCGCTTGCCAAGCAACAGTGAAGCATCGCTGTCCCCCAGAAAGGGTCTGGAAAGGCTGGTCTACAGGATAGAAAGACAGGCAGTGGCAAGGAAGGCAGAAACCAACCAGGAGCAAAGACCGGCATACTGCCTGCCACGAGGGAGGGAGGGAGGGAGGAAGAGGAGGAGGAGGGAGGGAGGAAGGGTGGGTTACTTTGATAGACAGTTATATCTGGTCTAAGGATCTGGAGACCTCCAGACCAAATCAGGAGCTGCCAGCAGCCAGTGAACACAACAGTGTCACAAAACGAGTCAGGTGATACATTCCGTTAGTGACCTTGATGGCTGCTCTGTCCCGTTTTGTGTTTTCAGGCTTAAGTCTTTTAAAATCCTCCACTGAGTGGTCCTGATAACGATCCCGCTTCATCTCCCTCAGCTCCCAGGGGGGTCCTCTTCCTCCAGCGAAGTCGCCGTGTCTGGTCTTCTCATGGTCTGTTCTCACTGCCTTTTCATTGGAATTACGTGCACACCGGTCTGTCTCTGAAACCAAAGAATAAACTTCCAAAGGCTAAAGCGCTAGATTTTCTATCTGTCCTCCAGGTCCACTTTCCACCTTCTCCACCCTGCCCTGGGGAGGCTTCCTGCCGGTGTGGCCAGTGGGTGTCCCCAGGAAAGATCGGAGGGAGGGAAGAGAGAGTCCAGGTAGTCATTCCCTTCTGCCGGGCAGGCTCCAGGCAGTGGCTGTTCTTCTACCAAATGCCGCAGCTCCTGACCAAGGCCCTGGCTGATGGCCACAGCTCTCTGCAGGTCTGGCCACTCCTTCCCTTCGCCCCTGCAGCTGAGGGGTGGTAAGAATTTCCACCTTGTTAACCCTGCATGTTGCACCGTCCTTTCCTGGGCCTCTCAAACTTATCCCACAACTTCGTAAAGAGACCCTTCCCTAAACCTGCTGTCACCTGTTCATTCATCGATGATCAGTTCTTCAGTGTGGAGCTGACACTGTGCAAGGCACACGCCAGGGTCACAGTGAAGGTGAGCGCTGTGTCCCCTCTCCCTCCTTCCTGCTAGGGCCCTGGAGCCCCAGCCCCGGCCGTACAGGGGCTTTTCCAACCCAGTTCTTTTCCCTTTGCTAATTCTACGGGAGGTGATTAATATTTGTTTGGGTTTAGGCTTAGAGATCTCTCTTACAGTGTAAATATGACTTCCAGGAGAAGCACGTTCTTACCGTGATCACTGTGGACATGAATAAGCTTATCGGACTTGCTGGGAAGAGTGGGTAAATAGAACGTATTTTGAGAGCCTACAGTTTACTAGCTATTATTGATGTGTCCTTGCTGACGTGAGTCCCTCAAGACAGTACAGCAGAGGTTGCTTTTGATTCAGACAAAGGGAGGGAAAGGTTGGTCATGGCAATGCCAAAAGGGACCCTCAGGGTGGTGGCCCCATGGGTGTGCGGACATGAGAAAGGGATTGTGTCCAAAGATAGGGAAGGGCCGGAAAGGAAACTGGACTCATTCACGTATTTGTGCAGGGCTGGCCCACCCACTTCCTTCCCCCTTCTCTCTGCCTGCCATTGCTCCCCTGCACGAACCGTACTTCCTCCTCCTTCCCTGCTATTTCCTCGGTTACCATCACATATGTACTCTCTGGGTTGCAGAGGAAATTCATGTTCGCTATTGCTAAAATAGGTACGTTTTATGTAGCACCCAAACATCTGAGAGTCTGGGGGGAAAAATGAGGGAAGCAGAGAAAGCAGTTCTATGAGGGCACTGATATTTGTGGCTCCACCTGGAACGAGTGACTGTTATGTGCATGGGACTCCAAGAGGCAGGATTTGTCCCTGTTAAGGGCTCAAGAAACCTGGAGGGCTATAGTGGTAGCAGATTGGGGTGACTACTTTCCCCAGCATTTAAATAAGAACCGGTGAGAATTAGATCAGAGAGATCAGGCCTTACGGATGTAGGGTGTGGGACTTAATGACCACCTGGAGGGGCCTTGCTGCTGTTACATGATTCTCTGAGGCACAGGCCTCTTTGCTGCCAGGGATCAGGGAGAGGCAAGGGCGTGTCAACTCTCTGATCACAGGGACAGCACTGGGATCTTGCTCCTGGGATCTGTGGCAGCACCTGGCTGACTAGAGAAATGGCAATATTTCCCAGCCTCCACTAAGTTCTGGCCAACGTGCTATAAGTAAAAGTGATATATGGCAGCTTTCAGGAAATCTCTTTATAATTGTCAGGTACCATTTTTGCACCTCCTTCATCATTCCTTTCTTCTTTCTGCTGCTCTGAATGTGGATGTGATGGCTGAAGCTTGAGCAGCCACCTGAAACTATGAGGTGGATACCATATGCAGAGGATAACAGTGTATTAAGACTGAAATCTGGGTCCCTGACAATTTGCATGATTATACCAGCCCTGAACTGCTTACCTCTAGACTTGTTATAATTAAAAGGAAAATAAATTTATATTTTGTTTAAAACATTCTTATTTTGGTTTCTTTGTTATATGTGACCTGGTAAAATATCTCTCCAGGATTTAGGTATAACACATGTCATGTTAAATAAATTCCAGTCCAGAAATTCCATTGTCACTTCCTTAATTTCTCCAGAGGTGTCTAAATATGGAAATCACTTTTCCTTTCTTTCCAGGGACGTGAAGGCAATGTTTCTGTGGTTCCTGAGGATGTCCATTTTGTGGTCTAAATGACAAAGCAGAAAGTGGAATATCATCTAGGTTCCTAACCAGGCTCAGGAATGGGGTTCCCATCCTGGTTCATGGGTTCGCTGAGAGCAGCTGGGCCACATTCTCACTATTCAGTAGCCACGTGAGACCCACCTACATTTAGGGCCAGTGTAGAGATTAGCAGGGATTTAATGTCTCCAAAGCACTTGATGATCCTTAGATGAAAAGAGGCTTAGGAAATAGAAATACATCCTTGTCCTCAACTAGAAAACAACATTCTGTGAGTCAGAGCCAGCACAACATGACTGAGACCGAGAAGGATATATCTGGCCATTTCAGGAAGTAGTTAGCAGTGGAGGGAAGTGGTGGAGGAAGAGGAAGGTGGAGGGTGGAGGCTGGCAGGGAGTGGACATGCTGTTCCTGATCACTCTTTTCTCCAGCTGCACTAGCCATGTGGTGTGCATGGTCCCTACTGCCATTATCCTTGCCCCAAACATAACCTTTAGATCATTCCTTGAATAAGCCACATCATTGCACAGCAACAGGCATTCATCACGGTGTTCCCTGTGTTTAGAAAGTTCTTACCCTCCACCACGTGGAATATTCCTCCTCAATAATGCCTTCCCAGATTTCCTCAGGCAGAGTTGGAACGTTTGTCCTCTGTGCTTGCAAAGCACTTTATATATTCAAGCGAACTTCAATTTTTAGTGGTAGCCAAGGGGCTGCAATAGATGCACATTTAACTTGCATGAATTTAACTGTGTAGGCTCAGTGAACAGAAAGAGGGAAAAGAAGAAAGAAAAAAGAAAGAGGAAGACATCCTTTTATTCCCCATCCCCTAAAAAATACACCTTCACCTTATGATTTTAAATGTTTAAAGGAAGTTCTAGCTGAAATACAAAGGAAAACAAACGAAGTTATTTAGAGTTGATTCACGTGGGTTTCGAGGGGATCATTTTCTGTACCATTTGTCATTTCACTTTCCATGCTGATTGTGGACGGTCTCTGAATAAGACGTGACCCCTCTGCACAGCATCCTGCGACTGCCTGTCTTTCTTGGCTGTGAGTTTCTGAACAGCAGAACTTGTCATACTCATTTGGGGACCTTGCGGGCCTAGCTTAGTCCCTGGCACACGATTCCTGCTCAATAAATGTTTGTTGAAAGAAAAGGTGGGTGATTCCAGTGTTTCCCACTGGCTATACCATAGTTAGGATCTAGGAAACGGTCTCACCCAGTGCAACCCTACAACAGCCTTTTCAAACTGTCATCCAATCCCTTCTTTGAAGACACCTGAATCTGAGCTATTTGCTTTGCAGAGCAGCCCATGTCACTGTAGACACGCGTCATGTTAGAAGACAAGGGACACCCATGGCACCATGAGCACAGGCTCTTAAGTGACTTCCCTGCTGCTGCCATTGCCAATGTTGAGTTGCTGACGGAATCAGAGGCCGTATGTTCTCCATTAATTACACTGGCTTTCTGTCGTCAGGGCCCCGGATGTTGTCAGGTATTAAGGGCCCCTTCCATTCTCAGCTACGCTCCTGAGACATCAGTCTGTTTTTAACACCTCAGCTCTGCAGAGATCAGCCTTCTGCGATCCGGAGTATGGCTGTGAACCTGGAAGTAACAGTGGAGTAAAAGAGGAAAAACCTTTTCAGTGAGTGAATCAACTCTTGATCACCCACCGCAGTAGATCAAAGAGAGACAGGACCTGCAGGTGGCGGCGGGCTGATGAGAGCTCAGCTGTGCCCGGAAGAAGAGGAGCTCCCATTGCTGGTGGCACGGGGGACACGTGCGTGTCTTTGTGAGGAGCATAGCGAGGACATCTTAAAGTGTTTGCTTTCATTTCCTTCTCCCTCTTATCTCCTTCTTCTACTCCATTTCATAGGGGGGTTAAACATCCTTGCTTTTTATTCATGCGCTAATTCGATGAGTGTTTCTGGGCACGAACTCCGTGCCACGCACCGCGCTGATCGTTTGGGGTCGGTGCGGGAAGTGCTCACAGTCTCACAGCGGGACAAGTCAAGGGAGATGACACAACATAGTGTGGAAAGTGCTAGAATAGGCTGAAAATATGGGAGGGACCTAACCTCAAACGGGAAGAGAAAATAACAAAACAATGATGACAACAATAATAATAACTAAAACATAGTGTTTATGTGGGCCAGGTAATGTCCTACGGACTTTATGTTCGTTAATTTATTCAGTCCTCATACAGTTCTATGAGGTAGGTAAGGTTATCACAATCCTCATTTTAAAAAACAAAAACAAAACCTGGAGCTCCAGCAAGGGGCACATAACGTGTTCAAGGTCATGTGCCAGTACATGGCGAAGCTGGATTTGAACACAGTCTGACTTCAGAGCCTGTGCCCTTAACAGCTGCCTTGCTCTGCCCTCTGGAGAGGAGGGGGAGGTCCTCCAAGGGAGGCAACCGTGTGATATCTGACCTGGGACCTGAAGGACAAGTGGTCTTAGCACAGGCAAAAGAAGACAGAAGTGTGGGGAAGACATCAGGGAGTAGTGAGTGGTAAGTCTAGGAAGGTAACCAAGGGGCAGGTCAGGAATGACTAAGAAATTTGGCCTTCGACATGAAAAAGATGAGGAACCACCAAAGAGTCAGATTTGCATTTTACAAAAGTCACTCTGGCTATAGTGGGGACAATGGATTAGTTGGGTTCAAACTGCAGGCAAGAAGACCAGAGAGGAGAAAGTCGTTACAGTAAATGGCCCGAGAGCTGGCATCGCCTGAACTGAGCAGCGGCAGTGGGGAAGCAAAGTAGATATGAAGGCCTGTGATGGTAGGACCAGACGATGGGCTGGATATGAGCAGGTGAGGGAGAGGGAGCCACCTGAGGGATCACCTGGGCTTCTGGCATGGGTGACGCATGGGTGCTGGTGCCAATCACTGACAGCCAACCCCACGCAGGTCTCCGCCCCATCCAGAGCATCGCCCATTGGGATGAGAAGGGGAACAGCCAGAGCCTCCCCACCCCTCCCGATCCCACTCTCCACCACGGTCAGGTGCAGGAAGCCGTTCTGCTGTCTGCAATCTGGCCTCTCTGGGAGATCCCTGTGAGACCTGACAGGGCCAAGGGTCACCCCAACGAAGATGGGGCAGATATTGTGACAATGAAGGAGAGACCCAGTTAGAGACAGAAGACAGACCCTGCCTAGAGTCCAACCGGCCAAGGGCCACACAAGTCCTTTGGAGGCTCATCACTGCCTGTTCTGAGAGTGCTCTTGCCTGGGGACAAGAAATCACGGGGCTTGGGCTGGATCTGCACAGTCCTCACCCTAATGAATCTATAAAATGTACACCATGTGCCAAGTACAAGCTAGATCCTGAAGGTTCAAGGTCGAAAAAGCCTCTGCCAGTCCAGTGGGGGAGGTCAGCTCCTGCTGGTCCTGCTGCTCCCGTGGTTTCGTTTTATGACTGTGAGAGTACAAACCAACAGAAAGGCTGTGTCAAAGAATCTGAATGGAACAGAAAGATCAACCGGGTAACTTTTCACACAGCGAAAACATTGGTGCTTTGCAGCCCAGGAAAGATCAGGAGGTCAGAGGGAGCCATGCAGGAGATGTGGGACGTGAGCTCTGATGGAAACTGGGTAGAAAGGTAGAGAAACTTTCAGCCATGGAGAGCATAGCATGGAAACCTGCTCTGTGAGATCAGGTCTTCTTGGTGGCAAAGGCAGTGAAGTCTTTAAGAACCGGGGCCCAGAGGAGTAAGAGGTAGAGCTCTAAATAGCACAGAGCTTCAGAGAGAGGGTCTGGGTACCCAAATAGAAAGATGGCAAAACACCTGGCCCTGGACATGTTGTGACTGCAAGTGGGGAAAGGAGCATCTGCCTTAGGTGATATTAGTAGAAGAAGCACTGTGGGTGGTAAAAAGTGAAAGCTGGGGTGATTGGCCAAGAACCAGGTCAACCAGAACAGAGAAGCAGAAGTGAGAGAAGGCAGGAAGGTAGCTGGCAGAAGAGAAGTTTGAGAGGAGTTTACTAAATGAAGCTAGAAGGTTGGCAACGATGACGAAGCCATCGGCGAGTTTGAGGGGAAAGACATGTGGCCCGGGGATAGATGCTTACTCTTGCAGAAACATTCCCCATGGAGACAAAGTGTGACCCTCTCCATAACACTGGCATTTGTGTTCCCACCATCTGGGACCCTGCCTGGTGCAGCCATGCATAGGTGTTCTAGTGCAGCGGTGTTCAGGGGGCTGTTACAAGATAAGGAGCTTGCACCAGAGTGTAGTCAACAAATAGCTTCCTTCATTCAGAACAGAGGTTGGCAAACTACGGTCCCCTGTCCCCACCAGCAAAGCCCATCCAGGCATTTCCCACCTGCACCAGTTTTTATTTAAAAACAAAAAAAAAGAAGAAGAAGAAGTCGTGTTGTCACACAGCCACGCCATTCATTGTCTCTGGCTGCTTTAGCGCCACTCGACAGCAGCGTTGAGTAGCTGTGACAGAATGTCTGTCCCGCAGAGCCTAAAATGTTGACTGTCTGGCATTTTAAAAAGAAAACTTGCCTACCTTTGATCTAGAAAGTTTTTCACTGAAACCTAAATGTGTGCTTCCTGACATAGTTGGTCTACATTTGGGTGCAAGATCCGTAACTGGTTGTAGGTTGGCAGCAGCTCGTGGACTGGCTCCTGTGGCCGACTTTGAGTAGTGCTGTCCACGGAGCAATGGGGAAGGTTGGCTGCAGCTTACCTGTGAGTTCGAAGGTCAGGTCTCCAAGGAGGCAGAGCCACCATCCTTCCTCCACGAATCCAGTCCCCCAACATGGCAGATACCCATTAAGAACAGGCTGAAATCCTGGACACCATATTTAAAAGGTGTTCAGAAGCCACAGAACAGAGACCCTGCCTGGAGGTTATTTTGATGAGAGAAGCACTTATGTGTATTTATGCTTGTTTGTCTTCCTTATAATTAGACTGCTAACTCCTCGGGGTGAAACTTGTCTAAACATCAACTTCTGAGTATACACTTCATTACTAAGGGTAAATAAAGTAATAACAGGAAACCACCAAACCCTTTACTAGGAAAAGAAAAAAATATTTATTTTCATTCTATGGAAATTTTTGTGACGAGGTAGACATTAATAGCCTGGGGGTAATTTGCCCAATTTCTCCCAATTTTAGCATGTGATTAATTTCCTCGGACTGTGCAAAAAGTTCTAGGTGTGAGTGGGTATTGTTTGCTTAATTTCTTGGGGCATGTGTGTGTGTTTTAAATCAGGAATAGCAAGTCATTTCAGACATTTATTAATAGTTTGTTATATTGTAAGAGAATAGCCAAGAAGCTTCCTTAGTCTGCCCATCTATCCATCCACTCATTACTGAACGCTTACCTCCTGCCAGAAGCTGTGCTATGTTCTAAGGCACGATGGCGACAAACATGCACCAAAAAGGTTGTGGTCAGAGCGAGCTGGTGAGGACAGGCCCCCCCCCCCCCAACATGGATTGATGCGGGCTCAGGTCCTGACTCTGGCTCCAGATTAGCTGTTCAGCTCAATCATCTTTGGCCTTCTGTGACACAGAGATGACCTTGCCGGAATGTGGTCACATTCAGACCCGATCCCTGGGCTGGGTCCGACTCATCTCACTGCCCTGAAACCCCTGGTGCACTTGACTCACCCCAGCTAGTCCGCAGTGGGGCGTGGATGCCCGGAGGAGCTCTCTCCAAGCCACACCTCCCCCGGCCTTCCAGAAAGGGCCCTCCAGCAACCAGCCCTTCCAGTTGGACAGAGATTTCCTGCCCTGGCAATCAAGAGGTGTTTTGTTTTGTTTTATTTTAAATCCACAGTACATCCCCAGGCAGCTCCACCCTGGGTTCTAAGGCCATTAAATCTTTTTTTTTTTTTTTTTTTTTTGACACAGGGTCTCATTATGTTGCTTAGGCGGGTCTGGTACTCCTGGGCTCAAGTGATCCTCCCACCTCAGCCTCCTGTAGCTGGGACTACAGCATGCCCCATGACGCCTGGCAGTCTATGCCTTTTGGGCTTTTATTTTCCTGCATGAAGAAAGGGGACTGGGAGAGAGGGTGGGGAGAGAAGGTGATAAAATAAGGATCCTCCGTATAAAGAGGAAAAGAAAATTTAGGGTCCCCTGCATCCCTGTTCTGGGTGTTTACTTTCTCCTCCCTGAAATGTGTCACCTCCCACCACCAAACACTGTGAGCTTGTGCCCAGCCCCCTCACCCCAGGGAGTAGTGGGCTGCATTAATGGGGCTGAAACATAAAGTCCCAGGAGTCTGCAATAAAGGATAAGGCAGATGTCTGTGTCTTCAGACAATAACACATATGCATTCTGCCCTTAATTTAAAACTGATGACAATGGCATGCTAACATAATTAATGCCTCATTTATTAGGTCTTGTGGGGAATAAACTGTTCTACATAATTGATTCTCCCAGATTCTTGGAGCTTACAATTTTGGGAATGAAGTAATTCAAACATTTTTAATTGTTACGGAAATCTTTCAAAATATATTGTATTTGTTCACCCAACATAATTTATTCCCCTCCATAAGGACAGGATCATGTCTGTCATTATATACCCAGTGCCTGGTACAATATCAAGGCTGCCAATATACGTTTGTAAAACAACTAATTATATCCTCCAATATTGCACTTTGTTGAAGAAAAACAATGAACTCCTGGGCTTTGGAATTATGGACAGCTGTTTGCCCTTTCTTCAAATTGTTATATATATTTTTTTCTGCATTCTTACTTGTGTTTTTATAATTCTCCTGTCTCCTCCCTCACCATAAAGCTGCTAGCTTCCTGCTTCTGTTCCTAAAAGTTCTCCCCTGCCCCATTAAGGCACTGTTTCTAATCTGTAGATCAGAATTAAACTTACTAGGTCACGCCTAAAATGAAAGTGAATAGGGTCTAAGGGAGACAGAATAGCTCTATGAAGTTTTGATGTCCATGTTGGCCAGTCACCCCAAGGCCTTTTTTGCTCCTTTCTGGTTTCCCAGCTGTGTTTCAGATGGCTGTGCCTGCTGTATCAGTAACTCCCAGGTAAGTCAACTATCCCCGTGACAGCTACAACAGAAACTCACAATAGATGCCGCGTACATTGGTTAGAACATCTCACCATATGTCATCAAGGGAAAAGATTGCTTCTGGTGATAGAATCTGACATTTAATTAACCGGTTTGTCCACACTTGTGAGCCAAAGCCAACTGGGAACCCCACTCCGGACAAGGGGAAGCCCCAATACATCTGAAAACTCAGGGGTGAACCTTTCCCAGTGTATGCCAAGTCCTCCATTTGCTGGTGCTTTGGGTCTAATAGTCTTTCCCTCTCTGGGTTTAGGAATCTCCAAATTTATCACATAATCAATCCAATAGTAGAATTTCTAAGAGTTCCCATGGAATTGTGAAAATCGCTCCTTTATGCTAAAAGGATCTCTGAAAACAGATGAAAAGCAAATGGATGAAAATCCTGATTTTGAGTTTACCAAGAAATCATTTAGCCGTCAATAATGTATTCTATAACCCACAAAGAGGTCAATGAAGACAGCAATGAGCTGGTCCACAGTAGGAAGGGAAGACATGAAGAAACGAGACGGGTTTAGCATCGGACCCAATGGTTCCCAAGAGGTCCTTGGTGTGGCCTCTAATACCATCTCAGTTTCAAAGCAAACTGGTTAAACCACGAGTTTTCTTCCCCCTACTTGGTTTAGTTTAGGGCCAGAGAGTTCTTTGTTGATTGGAGTAAGTCAGGGCAGGGCTGGAAGGCAGAACTCTTAAGCTCACGCCTGAGTCAGCAGCCGCCTTCCCAGGCGATCTCAGACAGGCTGTCTGAGTCCATCTATTTGGGATTCCAGTTCACCATCTATAAAATGAGAGATGACTGTACCCCTCTGCTTGTGGCTTGGTGAGAGATTTTGCTAATTGGTGTTTGGAAAAGCTTGTATCTTCAGATGAAAGCATTTATAAGTTTTGTGCTCTGTTCTTAGCTAAGATCTTTGTATAGTTTGATTTTATTGACAATGGCAATGGGGCTCCTATAATTTCCATTTGGAGAACTAACCCTATAAGCCTCAGAGTGTCATGGTGAATAGATGCATTTATAAATTTCTTATATTTCCCTCTGACTAATTTTCCATCTCATAGATGATCAACATGGACTCCTGCAACTCTAAGAAAAATTCTTTGAAAAACTTTAATTCTAAAAATATTTGGTATAAACTGAGTTTTCCCAAATCAAATTGTGGATTGAATGTAGTAGAAAATCTTGGTAGCTTAAAATTTTAATTTTGAATCTTTTAGAAAAGATCACGTTTTTCAAAGTAAATAGCTACCTTCTATCATTATCTTTCTCAAACAGCTTTATTAGGGTATAACTGACATATAGTAAAATACACGGTTTCAGTGGTACAATTTGAACAACTTTGACTTACACAGCCATCCATGCAACCATAACCACAGTGAAGATAATGAACAAACCCATCACCCCCAAAACTCTGCTGTGCCCTTTTGTCTCCCTCCCTCCATAGTTTGCATTTTCTAGAATTCTAGATAAGTAGAATTATCAAGCATGTGCTCTCTTTTGTCTAGCTTCCTTCACTCAGCATAATTGTTCTGAGATTCATTCATGTCGCTGGGTGTATCATAGTTCATTCCTTTTTACTACTGAACAGTATTCCATTGTGTGGGTGTACCACAGTTGTTTATTTATTCACTTGTTGACGGACATGTAGGCTGTTTCCAATTTGGGGCTATTACACATACAGCTGCTATGGACATTTGTGTACAAGGCTTTACATGGATATAGCCTTTCATTTCTCCTGGATAAATGCCCGGGAGTGGAATGGCTAGGTCATATGGTTAAGTCCTCACTTAACACCCTCGATAGTTTCTTGGAAACTACATATAACGAAACCCATATTACCATAGGCTAATTGATGTAAACAAGAATTAAGCTCCTATGGCATATTTTGGGTCACAAAAACAGCACCAAATTCCTAAATAAAGACCAAAACATTTCTAATATTAAATCTTAAATACATTTAAGAAAGATTAATAAAAACAAGTAAAATATTTATTTTTTATCCTTTTATTCCAGTTCAGGGTTGTGTATGGCCAAAGTCTATCCTGGAAGCTCAGGGCCAAGCAGGATCCAGCCCTGGACAGGACGCCATCCCATCACAGGGCGCACTCACGCCCCGCCCCACACTTACTCACACCGAGACCATGTAGACACTCCAGTGAACCTCATATGCACATCTCTGGGTGTGCGAGGAAACTGGAGTACTGGCAGAGAACTCACTCAGACACGGGGAAAACATGCCGACTCCACACAAACAGTGGCCTCAGTCAGGAATCGTTTTTTTCTTTTTCTCATCAGCATTATAATGAAAGGACATTGGAAAAAAGCATATTATTCAAGGAACTGCTCTATGATATTCTTTTGAGTGGTCCTGACTAGACAGATACTGTGTTGTAGAAAAGCAGGACACATGTAAACCCTTGCACGTAGTTCTCTGCCTGCCTGCAAGTGTTTATCATGAAAACCAAAAATGTACACTTTCTTTTTCTTTCCTTATGTTATGGCAATAATAGAAAGAATTTGCTTTTGTACAGCGCAGTGCAAATTACAAAATGCTTTTGCATTTGTTTTAACATATCCTTACAAGTAATTCTTCTCTTTCTCAGAATCGCTCCAATTGATTGTGTCCCTAAACAACACCAACATTTCCAAGACTGGATGAGATATTCTAGACGTGTTCTCAAAAGAACTCTAGATCCACATCTCTTTTTTCTTCTTTTCTTTTTATTATTTTTTTTTAAAGTCTAGTCAAGTGCAGTAGTGAGAAGGGGTGGATCCAAATTTCTTTTGTCCCTTTGTTTCTCAAATGGCAACAGTGACCCTGGGTCACACTCCCTTGCCAAATGCTGCCTTGTCCTGCCTCAAAGGTGAATCCACAGGGTGTAAACCAGACCCTCCGATTGGCTGCTCTTGGCATTTCACGTGACCACCGACTGTCAGTCACTAAGGCTACAGTTGATAGCTTACGAATTTCATATCTAAACTCCAACTCTTTGACAGATAAGTCTCCACCAAAAAGATACAGAAACTGCTCTTTATATAATTCCCAAGCTCTGAATCACCTCATCATGCTGTTTAATATGCATGCGTGCGAGATACTGTTGAAGACAAAACTTGCATTTTCACTGTTACGCCAGAAATAACCTCGTTCAATTGTTGCAGGAAAATTTTAGTGAGACTTTTAGGATCTTCCCTCCAAAAATCTGCCCCTGTCTTGCTCCGTCCCCTCCGCACTGCCTTCTGCTTTCTTGCCACCTTTTCTCTCCCCTACTCTTCCAAACGCCTCTAAATTTTGGAGAAAACCATCAGTCAAAGCAGCTAATTCTAAGAGTCGTTGGCTTTGGGACAACTGGTTTCCCACTGCAAAAGTTAGGTTTTATCACTCCCTACACAAAAATATAATTTAATATGGATTTTAAAACTTAAAAATAGAACTACCAAAGCACTGAAAAAATGGAACTTTTAAAATACTATTGGAATAGGAGAAATTCATCCTAAAGAACATGCAAACCCTAGAATCCATAAAGAAGATTATTGGCAGATTTACTACATAAATTCTCCAGTTAGGTATATTGGAAGATACCATAACAAAGTTAAAAGATAATTGTCAGATTTGGAGAAAATACTTGCAATATATATAAAGGGGGAAAGATTACTACTCTTAATATATTAAAAACCACCTACATTGAATTGTGCCTTAAGATTATGAGTTTTACTGTGTTTAAATAAAATAGGACTGTAAACAAATGTTGAATTCTGTTATTGATAAGCATCTGAAATACTTAGTGTACCGAAATCTGCAATTTACTTTGAAATGCATAAAATAAGATGAATTGATAAAGGAATGGATAGATGGAAAGATATGTGATAAAGTCAATATAGCAAAATGTTAAGTATAAATTCTAGGTGGTGGATACACGGATGGTCACTGTATGTACAATTCTCTCGATTTTTCTGTATTCCTAAAAATGTCCATAATAAAATGTTGGAAAAGATACCCCTAAAATTAATAAGAAAATGTATATAACGCCTAAGAACAGTAAATAAAGCAAATGAACAGAAAATTCAAAGTAAAGAAAAACAAATGGACAAAAGAAAGAAAGATGCTCAATCTCACTTGGAATCAGCAAAAATGTGTAAAGTTTGATAACATCCACAAAAATACACATACGAAGATATTTATTGCTTCATTGTTTGAAAAAAAAAGAAAGGAAAGAAAAAGAAAGAAAAGAAAAGGAACAAGCCAAACAACCCTCCCTGAAGAAACGATTAGATGAGTGATAGTACGCCACGCCACAGCAGTTAAAGACAGGGGTTAGCGCTGTGTATACTAACATGAACAATCTCTTGGGTCTCCTGCTCATTGAAAAAATGAATGTCATAGAATGCATTTTACAAAATGACCATTTAAATAAAAAAAATAATAGAACTATGAATGTATGCAAATGCACCAAAAAGAAAGTCCCAAACACATATATTCACTCTGTGAATTCATCTCAGGAAAGAGTGAAATTGGAGCAGGAGGGAAGGGAGGCCAAAGGGACATTTAATCTTCTACTCTGTAGACATCTATGTTATTTGGACTTTTTACAACAAGTGTATGATACTTGGGTAACTTTTTTAATTGCCTAAATTGACCCAGGACTCTAATAATGACTATTAACTAAATATCCCTAAACCACCCTGTGAAAATTTCGAAATTCAGTCAGGAATCCACATTTTTTGCTGTCTAACATCAAAAGCTTTAAGTCTTGCAGACAAAACATCTGGTGATCTTTTACTGGATTCTTCTTCGCTTTTCATCTGAATGTCTCAGCATTCTTGTAAGTCAGAAGCACAAGCCTATAAATCATGTGAAAGTTCTTTCTTCTCCCAACTTCATCCCCAGAGGGCTAAACCCAACTCTGGATGCAGAGTGTCGTCTCAATAGAAGCCCCATTGAAAGAAAAGTGTTTTTAAACATAATGGAACTCATTCTGAGCTAAATGCCAGGGTTTAGCTGGGGTCAGGGAGGAGAGAATTTTACAAAAACACTGCAAGTCAAAAGAAAGAAAGGCAAAGATGAGAAGCAAGAAGAAACATAAGGAAGCTCGAGGTAGGGGAGGAGAGAGCAAAGAGAGGGCTTTGACCTGAGTTTGCAAGAGTCTGACCCGTGAAAGAATTCAGAAGGAATTTCGCCACCTGAGCACGTAGGGGCACGTACATCTCCATTCAGGGAATGCGAGAGAGACTTTGTGGAGGCAGACGGAACAGAACGGTAAATTGCTCCTTCACAATGAAGATTCTAGCTCAATGATAAACAGAGATAGAAAAAGGAGCAGGAAGAGATGAGTCGGGACACACTCTAAAAGATTACATGGAGGTGACAAACATGTTTCTTGCCCACAGAGACCCTCAGAGCATTTCACAAATGTTCTTGCCCTGACTGGGGAGGGATTTAGCCTCTTACTCACCTGTTCTTTCTCTGGTGGGGATAGATGGCTTACATCTGGGATCTGTCCAAAACACCTGTACAGGTAAGGATGTAATGTCGTCAAGACCACAGTGCGATTCACAGAGCACACTCCTCACTACCTTTGCGGAAGGGAAAACTCTTCCTGTACTTTGGAGGGAAGGAGGGGTACCCTGCTCACCTGTGTCCTCATGTTACACCTTCAGCTCACTCGACACACATGTACTCAGCATCTAATTAGTGCAAGATACTGTGCTTCACTCTAGAAATGCAAAAATGAGTGGTACGACCCTCTCCCCAAGAACTTCCCAGTCTGATGGGTAAGTATTCACAATATGATGGATGTTTGTAAAAGGGACAGTGATAGCACGAAGTCAATGGTGATCAGCTGCTGGGGATGGTGAGAAACAGGTCCAGTGTCACAGAAGATGAGCTCTGAGCTGTGCTTTATAAATTGAGTAGGAGCTCAAGAAGTTGAGAAGACAAGCAAAGACTGGGAGAAAACGTTTGCAAAAGACATAGCTGATAAAGGACTGGTATCCCAAATCTACAAAGAACTCTTCAAACTCAACAATAAGAAAACATCAGACAATCCATTTTAAAATGGGCAAAATATCTGAACAGATACCTCACCAAAGAAGAGATACAGGTGACAAATAAGCATATGAAGATGTTCCACACCATATGTTTTTAGAGAATTGCAAATTAAAACAACAAGAGACCACTACACACTTATTTGAATGGCCAAAATCCAGAATAGTGACAACACCAAGTACTGACAAGGATGAGGAGTGACAGAAACTCTCATTCAATACTGGTGGGAGTACAAAACAGTACAGCCACGTCGGAAGACACTTGGGTGGTTTCTTACAAAATGAAACATACTCTTACCCAATGACCCAGCAAGCGTATTCCTTGATATTTACCCAAATGAGCTGAAAACCTATGTCCACACCAAAACCTGCACGCAGA
>RJWJ010034198.1:0-17412 GCA_004363605.1 Indri indri | reverse complement strand
TAAACTTAGATAGCTATGGCAAGCATCTGAGCCTCAGCCAGGGAGGACCAAGGCATCTGTCACATGTCTCAGATATTCCACTCTAATAATAGCCTAGGTTCTCTTTTGGAATAGGTTAATGCCTTGCTTCATAAGGAAAAAGCGTGCATGGTAAAATACTTTAAGGAGTATTTCCTTACCCCTTATAAAGATATTCACATTATAACTGGGCTGCATGTGTAAGACATGTAACAATAGTTGAGTCTCTGCTGGTTAAATATAGCCCCAAACCAATAGCCTGTTCAGCTGGGGGCCCTAGCTCACCAGATGTTATTCCACTAATAGTGAGTGAGCTCATCCTTGGTGTGGAAGCTTTATTCATTTGGGAGAGAATAATGAAAGTGAGACAACCATTACGTCACCTTTTCCTGTACATTATTCTCCCCTGCAGCTAACAAGAAAAACATGCTGCTGTGAGAGCTGTAAGCTAACTCGTGTTCTTGCTCCCACAGATCTGCATAAAGTGAATCACAGGGTAATTCTAGTCCAAATTAATTTTTTAAATATTATCTGATAGTTTACGTTTGGAGAGTTAGACTTCATGACGGTCTCTGCGGCAGACGTAAGCATGGTGACTTTTCGAGGTGTGACTACCAGCCCTTTGCTCCCAGAGGCACCATCCTCTCTTCACTCCTGTTCGAGAGTTATCTCATTGTCCTCAGTTGGCCATCTGGGAGGCAGACACTGCTGTTTCTAGAAACATGAAGACTTCTGAATAATGGAGTAAACTTTTAAAATAATGCTCATGAGGTCATGTCTTTTTTTTTGTTTCAATGACTCAGTTGGACTACCTATCAAACCAAAATTCAAGTTCAAAGTAAAATTAATTTGTGTATAACACAGCAAAAAGGAGCAAGACATATATACACAAACAGTAAACATATATGACACACAAATATACATTTATGTGTGTACATATACATATTTTATAAAAAACAAAAGAAATCTTTATATAAGAAACTGGTATTTTTAAATAAATCCCACATTTATCAGTAAAGAACCTTAACTCATTACTGAGTTTTATCGCAGTCTGCCTTTAAATACAGTCACAACTCAGCAACAAGCAATCTTATTAGATGTCTTTTAAGGGCCTTAACTTTCTGCCAGGGGCTTAAACTGACTGTTTTTCTCATGTCTTGTTCACCCTGTGATCATAGAACATGATCACAAAGGAACGCGAAAGACCGATAACAACCAACCTGATGAGCCCATTTGTCGTTGGGTGCCCAACATCTTCCCTCACGTTCCCTTATGCCTGCTTGCGCTGGAATATTTTTAGAAATATTCATTTCTACATCTAAGTATCATCTCAAGAAGAAAGTCTGGTGGCTAGGGAAATCCTTGGCCAATTATAAACCTTCCATATTTTAAATTTCTCTTCTGTTCCTTCCCGTATTGGTCTCTACCCCATATCTGCTGCCTCCCGGAGCACGCTTTGTGCAAAGAGCACTGAAATGAGGATGGGGACTCCTGAGAGCAGCCCCTAACCCCACCGCTTTCTCTCCCTCCTCCTCCTTCCGGCTTCAGAGTTCTCACTGGTAAAGTTGGAACTATAATATCACAGGTGGCAAAAAATACACGGCACATATATATGTTTAATAAATTTGAACAGGTTGGGACATGACACTGCCCCCAGGACCGCATTGTGACTTTCGTGGGCCATGGGCACTTCTGCCTTCACTGATGCCCTCCCCCATAAAAAGATACTAAAAAATGTATTTTATGATTTTTAGCATAATGATAAATATGTTAATATTATGTAGCAAACATTTTTCTTGCCCTAAAAGTTCATTTATTTTTCTTCTGATGTTAAAGGAATTAAAACATTTTCATGGGCCCTTGAAAGTGTCGTGGGCCCTCGGCACTGTGCCTGAGAGTAAGTCAGCCCTGCTCGCATCACAGAATCCCCACTGCCGTGTCATACTTTACTGTCCCCTCTTCATGCTGGATGGCTTTCGTGATTGCTGTTCCCTTCCTCTCTCTCCTCTTGATGATTTTTTTCCATGAGGGTAGGTTACCTCTTCCCCTTCTGTCAACCTCTCTTAGGTTCTCCAACTCTCAAATCAAAGTACACTTACAAACAGACACATGGTTCACAGAATGAAAAGTATTGAAAAGTGTTCTGGTGTGGAGGACTGATTCCAGTGCAGTTCGGGCTGCTATCCTCTACCATCTCTGGAAACCCTTCTAAGTGGATCAGAACCGCTTCTAAGAGGACGTTTCTGGAATCGTGTGCACCAAATTTTAAGAATGGTTTCTACTAAGTAGTAGGCCTCGGGCGATTTTTCTTTCTTCTCTGTAATTTCTATATTTCTTGCATTTTAAAAATGAGCATGATTTTAATAGACATGCTAAAAATATTAAAATCCAATTTTTGTAAGGATTAACTACTATATTTTGCCTCAGTAATTAAAAGGGGGGAGTTAATATACTGAGACACATTGGCTTGAATATTTTTCTCAGTGGGTGGCCTTGCAAACACACACACACACACACACACACACACACACACGCACGCACACACAGAGTGGCTCTGACCTAGCCCACCATATGGTCCTCATTTTCTGTATCTATTTCTATTTATGTTAACTAAAGAATTCTGCCACTGTAAGACATCTGATTGACCTTTTGCCCCTTGCTTCCCTCTTGTATGAAACAGAGGGCTTAGTTTGAAACATTTCTTGGGTGCCATTTTCTTCAGTTTTCCTCAAATGGGAGAAAGAGTTCAAGGCTAAATTGCTTAGTAAAAAATTATATTTGAGTTAATATTTTCTTTTAAGGTGTTCCCCTATTCCGCACTGTCTAAATCATCTTCCTTTTGCAGCATTTCATTTATTTAAGATCATAGTCCTCTTATCATTTCCTTTTCCACCAAATTAGAAAGCAGAGGATTCTGAAGGATTTTAGCACATGAAAAATCAGAATCAACAAAATATCAAGCAATACTGAGAGCCACCTTGAGCCTTATGTTCTACTGGACATTCCAGGAAATTAGAAGTGGTTCCTGGCATAGCCGAGAAGTCTACTGCTTGGGTGTTCACAAGCTCTCCAGCCTCAGCGGAGGGTGGGGACGGAGGAGAACAGAATAGCACAAGCTCTAGCTAAAAAGGGCAGCTGCTACTCGGCTCCAGCCAACTGTTGCTATGTGGGAATGTAGGCTCAGTCTTGCCAGGTTGGCTAGTTTTTCCAAAAAAGCTAGAAATCAAGATTTTTGCATGAAATCGCTCCATTTAAAAAGCTGTCAACTAATTCAAATTTTTAAAAAACATTGTGTGGGCCAACAAATGTGCAGTCCAAATCAAATAAGTCTGCGGGCCTGATTTGGCCTGTCAGTTTGTACTGGCTGCTTCACATTACGAATTCCCTCGGAATTTAAAAATGCTTACCACTCGAAATGACTTAGTGACATTTATAATGATCTATAGACATGTTATGGAGAAAAAACTTGAAGAAGCCTGCCTGTGTACCAATTCTAAACAACAAAACCAGCCACTCCAGTCATTTAGAACTACAGGGCAAAGAAACTTCTTGACAGAATTTTTCACTTCTAAATAATTGTCTTGAAATCATGTAGATTCAGCCTAAATTATGTAAGTATCAAGTCTTAGCATCATATTGTCTAGGATGGACTCTCTATCAGCATTCCTCCCAACACACACAAACACGTAGTGTCCCATAACAAAAATGATCTCTAGAAGACATTATTTTGGGTGCTTGCAGTATCATTATTGCAGGAAGTATCATTCTCAGTTTTGACAATCATCATAAGTAGATTGCATGGATCTTTGTCTTTGTATCCTAATAAATGTATACCAACCATATGTGGAAATCACCTGCTTTTTGCAGCATCTTTTTGAAGCATAGCATTCGTCTTGAAATGTGCATGAATCAAGAAAGGACAGCCAAAAGAGTTTCACAAAGTAAGCACACCCAAATAGTCAGCACCCAACTCAAGAAGAAGAACATTATAAGAAAATAACAAAACAGCTAATGTTGGGTATTGTTACTCTTCAACTTAAAATAACTAGAAATGAGACTCCTTACAGAATGTACCTTGACTTTCTAAGAAGCAGGAACCACCCTCTGCGGAATGATTAAGTTAACATGCATAGTTATCACTTTCTTTGATTTTCTGACTTTACTAATTAATCTTTTTTTCCAAGACAGAATTTTCTAAGTGGGGAAGCTCATAAAAATCATATATGAAAAGCCCACAACTAACATCATATTCAATGGTGAAAGACTGAAAGTTTTTTTCTCTCATATCAGGAATAAGACAAGGATGCTCACTTCTGCCATTTCTGTTCAATATAGTGCCGGAAGTACTAGTTGGAGCAATTGAGCAAGAAAAAGGAATAAAAGGCATTCAAATTGGAAAGGAAGAAATGAAATTATCTCTGTTCACAGATGACATGATCTCATATGTAGAAAACCCTGAAGATTACACACTCTTTTACACACACACACACACACACACACACACACACACAGACACTCAAACTGTTAGAACTAATAAATGAATTCAGCGAAGTTGAATGATGCCAAATCAACATGCAAATATCAGTTGTGTTTCTATATGCTTAACAATGAGCAATCGAAAAGGAAATTAAGAAACAATTTCATTTATAATAGCCTAACCAAGGAAGCAAAAGACTTGTACACTGAAAACTATCAAAGGTTGTTAAAAGAAATTAAAGAAGACATAAATAAATTGAAAGACATCCTGTGTTTATGAATTAAAAGACATAATATTGTTAAGATGTTTATACTACCCAAAGCTATCTGCAAAGTTAATACAATCCCCATCAAAATCCTGACAGCATTTTTTGCAGAAATAGAAAAATTCATTCTAAAAGTCATACAGAATCTCAAAGGACCCTGAGTAGATGAAACAGTCTTGAATAAAAACAAATTTGGATGTCTCATACTTCCTGAGTATCAAAACATATTACAAAGCTACAATAATCAAAACAATGTGGTACAGGCATAAAGATAGGTGTACAGGCCAATGGAATAGAATAGAGAGCCCAGAAATAAACCTTTGCACATATTGGTCAAATGATTTTCAATAAGGGTGTCAGGACAATTCAATGGCAAAAGGACAGTCTTTCAACAAAAGGCATTGGGAAAACCAGATATACGCATGCAAAAGAATGAAGCTGGACACATACTGTATTAGGCTATTTGGGCTACCATAATAAAAAACCACAGACTGGCTGGCTTTAGCAATAGACATTTATTTTCTCATAGTCCTGGATGCTATAGGTCCAAGATCAAAGTGCTGCCAAGGTTGCTTTCAGGGAAGCCCTGTCTTTCTGGCTTGTATACATCTAGCTACCTTTTCACTGTGTCCTAACATGGCCTTTCCTCTGAATGCAGGTGGAAAGGAAGAGACATCAGAGATGTCTCCTTCTCTTCTTCTAAGGACACCAGTCCTATCAGATTAAGACCTCACCCCTATGACCTCATTTAATCTTAATTATCTCCTTAAGGGCCCTATCTCCAAATATGGTCACATTGGAGGTTAGGACTTCGACATAAGAATTAGGGAGGGTGCACAATTTAGTCCATAATACTTACTTTATGCCATATAAAAAATTAACTCAAAATCAATCAAAGTCCTAAACATAAAACCTAAAGCTATAAAACTCTTAGAAAAAAACATGGGGGAAAGCTTCATGACATTGGATTTGGTAATGATTTCTTGGATGGGGCACCAAAAGCATAGGCAACAAAAGGAAAACATAGGTAAACTGGACCGCATCAAAATTAAAACTTTCTGTGCATCAAAGGACATGATCAACAGAGTGAAAAGGTAACCTACAACATTGGAAAAAATATTTGCAAATCATGTATCTGATAAGGAGTTAATATCCAGAATACGTAAAGAACCACAACTCAACAACCACAAAACACAAACAACCTGAAATAAAAATGGACAAAGGACTTCAATAGACATTTCTCCAAAGATGATATGCAAATGGCCAACATTTCATTCCATTGTATGAAAAAATGTTCAAGATTTTAGGGAAATGTAAATCAAAACCACGAAAATCACTTTACACCCATTGGGATGGCTACTGTTAAAAAAAACCAACAGAAAATAACAAGCGTTGGTGAGGAAGTGGAGAAATTAGAATCTTTGTACACTGTTGGTAGGAATGTAAAATGGTGTAGCTGCTATGAAAACAAATATGGCAGTTTCTTTAAAAATTAAAAATAGAATGTATGGTCTGGGTATAGACACAAAAAACTTGAAATAAGGTCTTGAAGATATGCTTGTACACCCATGTTTATAGCAGCATTATTCACAATAGCTAAAAAGTGGAAGCAACACAAGTGTCTATTAATGGATGAATGGAAAACACAATGCTGTATATACATACAATGGAATATTATATAGCTTATATCCTTAAATGGGAAGGAAATTCTGATGCATGTTACAACATGGATGAACCTTAAGGACATTAAGTTATGTGAAATGAGCCAGTAACGAAAAGACAAATACTGCATGATTTCACTTACATGAATATCTAGAGCAATAAAACTCATAGAAACTGAGAGGAGAATAGTGGTTTCCAGAGGCTGGGGTGAAAAGGGTGGGTAGGGAAATGGGGGAGTTGTTGTTTAATGGGTGTATAAATCAGGGTTCTCTAGAGAAACGGACCCAACAGGATGTGCATATATGTATATATGCATAAATACATATATACAGCATATATATGTAGGTATGTGTGTACATGCATATATATGGAGAGAGAGAGAGAGAGGTTTATTTTAAGGAATTGACTCACAGATTACAAAGCCTGGCAAGTCCAAAATGTGCAGGAAATGTCAGTAGGTTGGAGACCCAGGCAAAAGCCAATGTTGCAGTTCAAGCCCGAAGGCCATCTGCTGGCAGAATTCCCTATGGCTAGGGAGAGGTCAATCTTAGTTCTATTCAGGCCTTCAACTGATTGGATAAGCCCACCCACATTATGGAGGGCAATCTGCTTTACTCAAAGTCCACCAATTTAAATGTAAATCTCATCTAAAAATTCCCTCACAGAAACATCCAGAATAACATTTGACCAAATATCTGGGCACTGTGGCCCGGCCAAGTTGACATATAAAATTAACCATCATAATGGGTATAGAGTTTCAGTTTTATTAGATGAAAAGTTCTGGAGACTGGTTGTACAACAATGTGAATATACTTAACACTACTGAACTGTACACATAAAAAATGGTAACCTACAAAATTGAAGAAAATTTATCATGGTAAAATGGTAAATTTTATGTTATGTGCATTTTACCACAATTTTTTTTAAAAAGTATATTATTAATAGATCTTTCACTCAGGCCTGTGGCACCAGCAGGGTGGACAAGTGTTGCAGTCTTTGTGCTGCCAAGAAGCTCTATAGTCAACTGGTGGGACCAAAAGTGGCATGACAAACAGTTCAAGAAAGCCCATTTAGGTATAGCCCTAAAGGCCAACCCCTTTGGAGCCACTTCAACTTCAAAGGGAATTTGTGCTGGAAAAAGTAGAGGTTGAAGCCAAACAGCTGAATTATGCTGTCAAAAAGTGTATCAGGGTCCAGCTGACCAAGAAAGGCAGGAAAATCACAGGTTTCATATCCAATGATGGTTGCTTGAACTTTATTGAGGAAAACAATGAAGTTCTGGTTGCTTGGATTTGGTTGCTGTTGGTGACATTTCTGGAGTTTGCTTTAAGGTTGTCAAAGCAGCCAATGTCTCTCTCTCGGCCTATTGCAAAAACAAGAAGGAAAGACCGAAGTCATAAGTGTTGATGATGCCGAAATGTTAGTAATAAATTTTCGTATGCTAAAAAGATGGTATGTCAGAGAGAGAAATTTCCTTTCATTAAATACCAAAAGAAATCTTTCTCTAAGGGACTTTGGGATAAAAAGTGAATAATATCTTTATCTTGGGCTTTTGCAAATAAGTAAAAAAATTTTCTTCAAATAGTAAACTTCTATAAAGGTCGAGAGGGAAAAATTATTAAACTATATCTCAAAGAAGCAGTGAGGGGTTGAGATTACAAAATCCAGTCATATTCTTTCTTGGGAATAGAATTTCTCTCAGGGATTGAGCACAGAGAGTAAGAAAAATAGCAACCAGCTAATATATTCCTTCAACTGTTATTCTCAAACAACAAATTTTCAACTGAAGTGTTGGTAATAGTTACGTGGCAGTCAATTTATGGCCAATCATATGACAAATGACTATAATTTTAGTATTTTGGTGAACATTGCTATGTACACAGGAGGTAGAATTTGATCCATAGGATAACCAAATCCATGCTTCCAATGCATTTAAAGTAGACTTTTTGGAATTTTATGCCCATACTTGGGGATTCTTCACTAGATAAGGGAGGTATCATTAAATGACTATTATGGTGATCTTAACTTGGAAACTATCAGAACATTCATTCAAGTTTCTGTACTCTAGAAAAAGTCTTTTGAATACAAGTTTCTAAAACTCAAATTCAGGTATGACAAGAAGCATATGTTCTCTAATTCCATTATGTTGAGCCATTAGTTTAGCCTATTAGCAAGATTATATGAATAATAAAAGTTCCAATCCTCATGCCGATGGTCAAGGTATAATCATGGTAGTAAAATAATTACTGATTATAACAAAAAAAGCAATATAAATTCTACTTATTCTACATTCCATAGGAAAGATTGATTTAGCTTTTTGTATTTCATTAAGAATTTCTGTAGTGGCTTTTTCTCTATGAAATGAGAGAGTTAAAGAAAAGAGATAATTATTGCCTAGGCAAGAAGTGAACTTTCTTTGCCCACACGAAGGCAATCCCTTGAAAAGTCTTCCAGTCTCCAGTAAAAGCTCTAATTCTTTGAGGAGCTCATTCAGGCCTAAGCGCAGCAAGTCCAGTGAGGTGACGACAGATGCGCTAGCCGAGAGGCTGAGCTCAGTCCACTGCCAGTTCAGGTTCTTAAGCCTCTCTATTTTGAAAAGAAATTTATTCTTTTCCTTCATTTTTTAAAAATCCTCAGCTATGAACACAAATGTGGCAAACCAATGAATCATAAATATGAAAGCAATCCCTAAAGGCCATCTAACCTGTTTCTCTGCTTCTCAGTAAAAGCAAAAAATTTAAGTCTAATTTTAAAATGGATCTCTAGAGAAGGCTTTTCCCTAAACCTCTCCCCACTACCCTCAAATTAGGTTAGGTTCCTCTAGTATACACTTTCACACTGTATTGCATTTCTCCTTCAAAGCACTTACTGCAAATGGACTCAAATAATTATTTAGACATTCAGTGCAAGATGCACACATTTACCTCTCTTCCCTCAAGGAACCAGAAACCCCGTATAAATGAAAGAAGACACTTCTAAACAAGTAAATTTTCCTAATAAAGAATGGGAACAAACTCTGATTAGAAGTAACTGGGGCTAGCGGGAAACTGAGTCTGAGAGGCAGCCAACGGATAGCTAAGGCTCTGGGAAGAACTGCATCAGTTTGCAACTCTCAGAGCTGCTGACTTGGCCTGAGCCCTGGGGTAAAGCCATGAATATATTTTCAAAAAGCCAAATAAAATTAGAATTCTGATGAGTAAGACTCCCAGTGTGAGCAATGAGACAAGAGAGACTAGGCAGTAGCCCCCATAACTGACAACTGGCTTGAGGGACAGGGAGCCCCCATGTGCAGAAAACCAGGTACCCAGCCACCCTAAGGAAAAGAGTCCATTTGGCCACACTCAGTCCTCCCTGGCCCTCCCCTTCACCCCAAGCACCATAGCTGGCTCCTACGATAGGAAGCTGTAGTCACCGCCAGGAGATCAGGTGTCTCAGACACACATCAGCCCATCTAGACCTCTTTTATAGCCAACAAAAAACTGCCAAACATGGGAACAAAACCAGATGATTTCATTTCATGGCATTACTTTATTTTATTGAATTAACCTCTGAGAAAACAGGGTTAATACAAGAAATGAAAGACAATTTAAAAACTATGTAAGTATCCTAAGAGAATATTGCAACCGTTAAAACAGAATAGATTGCTGTGAAAAAGTTCCTGGAAATAAAAAATTTGTTTATCTAAATTTAAAATATTTCAACATTTTTTAAATATTAAAAATAAAAACTTTTCCTGACCACTAGAGATGTTGAGCATCTTTTTATGTTTTTTGACCATTTATACTTCGATTTCTCTGAACCCCCTATTTATACATTTTTTTTGCCCAGTTTTTCCTCTTAGGTCCTTTGTAATCTTTCTTATTGATATGTGAGTACTCTTTGTATATTCTGCATATTGATATGTTGCTTGATAAACATGGGGCAGATAGTTTCTTTCAGCCTGTCACTTGTCTTTTATCCATCTTTAGGTGTCTTTCAACACATAGGAATTTAAAACTTGTATAATCTGTAATTATTTTCCTAAAAGCTGACAAGCTTCAATTTTGCATAGAAATGTCTTCTTCAACCCCAATGACAAAACTTCTTCTGATATACTTATAAATGTTAAAACCATCTAACCTCTCTAAATTTCAGTTTCCTGATCTGTAAAATTAAGACAATATCTTCCTTTCAAGGTTGTTTGTGAGTGAATGAGATAATGCACATAAAATGTATGGCATACCATAGGCACTCAATACACTTAGATGATGTAGCCTTATTGTGGAGATAAGAAAATTGATGGCAATGAAATAAAGGGACCTAGCCAAGGTCAGATGCACACAAAAATATAACCTCCCAAGTCGTAGATTCAGAGAGCAAAACTTAATGGCCACTCTTTAGCCTCTGTCATGGCTTGGAGAGCTGGCTTTCCTTTTCCATGACTTTATGTTAAACAAGTATGCAGACACCTTAAGACAGCTTACCCCTGCTCAGTGAGGAAGATTGCTGTGCTTGTTGAGATTTGACTTTGTCATTCTCTTCTCTTATACCTCCTTCTTGACCTGCCATAGAATATCAATGGCTTTGTCCTTCCTTTTCCTTACCTTGTCCTTCTTATCCCCTGCCCTTGCTTTGAATCTATCAGTCCACATGCCATGTCCCTATAAAGCCTGGGACATTGATGGTCATGTTACTAGTGAAGGAGCCAAGACTGCCAAACTCCATGGGGAGGAAAGATTGCTCCGTCCGTCCTCATATCCACTAAGTCCTGCTGTTCTAATTCCTAAGGCTCTCATCTCATTGGCTTTTCCATAAATTGCTTCAACAGCCTCCTTGCCGCCCAGCCTTCCTCCTCACCTTGGCTTCCCTCCCACACTCATATACCATTCTGCTGCCTTAATGGTATTTCTAAAGCAAAATCTGATTGTGCAAAGCCCTTCAGTGGTATGCACTCACGAGTTGTTTGGTACTAAGAAAATACTCACCTTCATTGGGTTAATTTCTCCATTTGAAGAATAGGGAATATGGTGAGCTATTGCTTTTAATATAAAATTAAAATACCTTTGCCTGGCCTATAAATTTCTGTAGTACCCCCAGCTTCATTCCTGGCCCATCTTGCATTTCTTGGTCCAGTCATCCTAATCCCCTTTCCATTTCTGAAACACTGCATGCTCACTCGTACTCTGCAATTTTGCACACACTGTTTCCTCTGTTTGGAAGAACATTCTTCTCCCTGATCCCAAGACCCCTCCATCCACCTTCACTGACTAATTCTTGCTTGTATGTCAACATTCGGCTTGTTCCTGAGCTAGATTTCTGACACACAGTAGGCTCTGAATAAATATTTCTTGAATGGTTAACAAAGATTAAGAATCCACTATATGTTAATCATTTTACATACATTATCTCATTTCATCCTCACGACATTCTTGTGGGGTAGATATCATTATCCCATCATTGTGGGTGTTGAAACCAACACTTGGAAAGGTTGAGTAACATGTCTAAGTTGATACAGTTATGGCGGAACTGGTATCCAAATACAGGTCTGTCTGACTCCAAAGGTCAAGTTTGGAGTGAAATAGAGGATCAATCGGGTCATGAAAGAAGAGGTAATACTAAAATCAAATCTTAAACATAAGCTTTCAAGAACAAGGCCCTCTCACACAGAGGCTGCACAGGTGTTCAGAAGTAGCACAAATTCCTTCAAGCAAAGCTTTTTCACCAACTAGAGGAAGATGTCAAGGACCTACACAGTAGTGGGTTCTCTTGGCCAGCAAAGACAAGTGGCAACCATTTCAGACAACCGTACCTCAAGGACCACTTTTGTCCCACGACACCTCTAGCATAAGAAATGAGGAATCAGAGGGTTCTTTTTAGACCATTATATCTTCTTCTTTCTACACTATAAAGTATAGCACATTTCTTAAGAAATGTCTCTGTTTTTTTTAAAAGGGCTTCCATCCTAGTACATGAGTTCATAAGAAAATTTACCCTATTGGAGTAGAAACAATTTAGTTATAAATGATAAGCCACTTAAATATCCATTTCTAGGATTTAGGAGAGTCTAATTTGTAGTCAGAGCAGGTTAAAATACATTCTTTTAGTGTGCTATACATGGTCATAGTTTATATGTATAGAAATAAAAGTATGGTACAAATATAGATCTCTATCTTTTCAAAAGATCTGAGTTCCTTTACTCTGCTCTTCATAAGAAAACGATTGACAAATAGTCACTAGTTTGTGGTACTGTTAAATTTGCTGGAAGTTTTTTCAAGTGGTCTGTTAATGGTATATATCTAATAATTCTATAATGGTTTGTCCTCAGACAGTGCTGACTTTAAATAAGGAAGAAGGTAACTTCCTCTGAAGATGAATAGAATAATGAACAAGGGCTAAAGAGAAGGTTAGAAGCAACAGTTTTGTAATTTTGATGGATATGGTCAGAACACAAGCAATGAAAGTGAGGCATTCAGAACGTGGTAGAGAGATACATTGCTAACTAAAAGATGCAGAAGGCAGAGCAATGGACAGAATATATTACAATTTGTGGCGTCCCTCTCTGTGTGTGTGTGTGTGTGTGTGTGTGTGTGATATAAATGTCTCTGAAAAGACTCACAAAAAAGCTGGTAAGAATGGTTGCCTCTGAGAAATGGGATTAGAAGTACGATGTTGTGGGGTGAGGACTAGAGTGAGGACTAGGTTTTTTTGTTGTGTACCTTTTTCTATGTGTTTGTGGGGTTTTTGTTGTTGTTGTTGTTTTCTTTTTTATTATGTGCATGTATTTTCATTTCAAAGCAAAACAAGAATGCATGAAGTTGCCCAGAAATACAAGGCTCAGGTGTTGAGGCATAGTCCAAGCACATCCAGGCCACATTCGGAAACAGGCCTGGAATATATATATACAACTTTCAGAAAATTAAGGCTTAAACAGTTCTGGTGTACTCTGACTGGAGAAAACCTGATGGCCAATTGAGCGGCGAGGACAGAGTGATGGGACAGCTGAAAGAGAGACGGGCATGATGGAGCCAGGGAAAGCGGAGCTGGAAATCAAGAATCTCTTCCTATTCGGATGCCAGGTCCCCAAGTCAGTGTAACTCTCAGTCTGTCGGGTCTTTCCTGAGCAATAGTAGAAGGCATTTCAGACCATCACAGTGACGTGACGTCATCCACCTGCCTCTGCTTGTCCTGACAGCAAGTTTCTAATGACGATTTGGCTTCCCATGTATCTTGTCCATGGAGAAAATATAGCCCAATTAGCCTAGGGAGGGTGAGGGGTGATTCCCGTCCACCACGAATTCAAGTATCTTACTATATTTGAATAAATTAAAAATAAATTCATTTGTGTACAGATGAGATAGTATTTCCAAAGAGTTATACTTTGTTTCCCAGCATTTCCTTCTATCTAATAAGACATCTAAGCCATTAGGTATTGATTGGTCCAGGGAAGATATGTGATAGCAGAAAACAGGGAAAAAAACGGAACTTAGCTTTGTGTTTCCAAAGTTTCCTTCAAGTAACAAAAGGGATCATGGCAAGATTCTTGAGCAGTAAGAACAGACCTTGTCTGTCAACCTTCCCTACCAGCTAGGAAAAGATTCTCCACATCTAGTAAAGGAAAAGAATTAAAGATGAAGTGGCAAGAATATGACACTGGTGTGACACTGAGAAAGACAGTCTGTGCCTTGCTCTCGGGCTGGGCACTGGGAAGTGAGCCAGAGCCCAAATCCCAGATGAGATTATGGAACCCAGTAGCAGATGAGACCTATGCCCCAGCAACTAAGTAGAATCCTGGGTAGATAGCATAATACCACAGAAGAAATGCCTCTGAGATCTGTCTAGAGACAGTGTCAATGACTAACCTTTAAGACATCATGGTGGGGCAGCAACAGAATATTCTCATGCACCCAAAGGAAGCAAAAATAGTTGCGAGAGACTGACTAGCTTTGCACAGATGGGACCAAAAGATGTCTCCATGACAGCCTTCAGGAGAGGCACAAATTTCCCCTGGGGCCCCTCGATAGAGACCAGATTTCCTCCAACCCTGTGCTATACCACCAATGTTTTGGAATCATACAGACCATGTAACCATATAAACGCATATAAACAACACAACATCAGAGCTCAGATATAACCCCATGTAAGAGAGGGAGCAGGAATCCACATTTGGAGAGATTAGGTGTCTGCCATCCTGATGGAATCATGACTCAATATAAATTTAGCTGAGTTACGTAAGAATAAAACTGTTGTACTTCTTGTGCACCTAAATCCATGGCCTTGGATTCATACCCACTGTATGTATCATATACATCAGATTCCTATGAGTTTGAGAGGTTGATCCAGGGTCCCTTACACACCATACCATTGGAGTCTCAATTTCCCCATGAGTCAAATAAGGATTTTAATACTCATTGCACGGGGTTAATATGAGGTCTTAATATGATAATATATGCTGTATACATTGCCAGGCCCAATGTAGGTGCTGTAGAAATGCTATTTCCCTCATCCCGATATCATCACTTTAATAGACATCCATAGGATGTTACAATTTCTAAGTTTATAACTGGTTAGACATTAGTTATACTTTAGGTTGGCTGCTTCATGATGGCATTTTAGCATCTTAATCTCATCAGTAAAATGTCTTCAAATCACATGGATTACTTCTGGGAACGATTTCTGTGGCCGGTTAGTCCCACCCACAGTGTGTGGTTTCCAGTAAGCTTCAATCAAAGAGAGTGTCCCCTCCCTGACCTGAGCATGCTGTCATTTCCCAGTCCTTTTGCCACAATCATCATGGAGTCCATCTTTTGGCATTCTAGCCATCTGTCCCCTATAGAGATCAGCCATGGCCTGCTTGTTCCAGGTCCAGGAAATGTGTGTTGCACTGTTGCAGGACATCTCCTGTTACTAGACGAGGAAAAGGACAACAGAGCAGGCCCTTCACATTATCATAGTCAATCTTTGCAATTTTCATCATTTTATTGACCAAAAAACCAAGCTGAGAGAGGCTGAGTGATTTCCCTGGTGTCTGAGAACTAATAAATGACAAAGCAAAGCTTGAAGCTAAATCCAGTGGGCTCCAAACCCCGTGCTCTTTCCACCATGTGACCACAGAGGGAAGGACAAGAAGAGCACGTGTGATCTGTACTAAGACGGTGGTTGATTGGAGTATGTGGCCAGTAAGTAGAGATATTTGTGGTTGTCGCCAAAACACATATCTGTGTTTAGATAGTAGCATGTAAACTCAGAGAGAAAGAGAAAGAGAGAGAATGCACTCAAACATCTTTCATTGAGCTACAATCATAACTTGGGGTGACATTTAGTTCTATAGCAGTAACAATAATGATAATAATGTTTCACGTATGTCTAATATTCAGCTTTCCTAAGTATTTTTGTATCCATTATGTGATTTAATTCTTACAAAATTCCTGGCAAGATATGTAGGAACAACATCATTATTCCCATTCTTTTGAAGAAGGAAAGAGGCACAGACTTGTTCTACATCCCCTAACAATCTCAGAAATACTGAACTGAAGCCTCAAACAGTCTCAAACAGTTGAACATCCAGTGTGTGGGGACTCTGAGTGATGGCTGGAGATATGGAGAAACAGGAAATGAGGTGTACCAGTCAGGGCCCTAGCAGGAAACAGATGACATGGTCGAATTGGATTCTTTGAGGAGATTTTAATAAAGGAATTATTTACAAAAGAGTGCTCAGAGTGTAGGCAAACCACAAGGCCTAGTGGAGTTTTCAAGTTGGCATCAGTGAGGAATATTACCACGCACAGAACTGAAAGAGCAAGAGGAGGATGTGGTTATTAGAACAGGCAGAGGAAAGTCGGTGCAGAAAGACCACCTCACAGGAGCTCTGCTCTTTGGCCATGGCACACAGCAGCCCATAGTGACCCCACAAGAAGGGGTCTGGGGGAAACAGTACCTTGATCTTACTCCTCTCCTTCCTTTGCTCTGATCACCTGCTTTGGCCCAATTCAACTGGACGCCAGAGGCAAGGATGCTTACTGATGGAATCTCTACCACGTAGTCTCATGAGGCACAGAACAGGGAGCAAAGGAGTAGAGTGGATCTGGAGGAGCAAATACTATAGAAGACATCCTGCACATGAGGTTTTCTACTGAGAGTTAGAGGCCGCACTAGAATAGTGTATCAGTAAGACTTCGGCTTAATTTGACTATACAATAAAAAGGAGTTACTGGACAGGTTTCAGGTGCAGTCAAATCAGGCGGCTGGCTCTCTGTGATGCTGTAAGATCTGCTCTTCTCACTGTGCCGACTGTCTACTCAGGCAGCCTTACCACATGGTAGCAAACTGACTGCAGCAGTTCCTGACGTTGCACCTGTGTACCACACTGACTAGTAAAAGAGGACAATGTTTCAGAATTCCCAGTTAAAGTTCTGAGACTCACTCTGATTAGACTATCTTGGGTCAAATACTCAATTGTGAACAGTATGTCTAGACTATGGAATGCACCAAATTGGCTTAACCTAGGTAAAGTTCTTCACCCCTAGCATATGGGAATAGGATGGTTTTCCATAAACCACGTGGATTCTGGAACAGAAGTTGGAGCTTCGGGGAATAGCTGGAGAGGCCACTGAGGTGCTCACTCACGTAGAATCACAGTACTGCCACTGTAAGGAAAGGGAGCCAACTGGGGCTAGAAAAGTCCAAAGTGTAATCAAATAACAGAAGCCTAACAAGAACCCTTAAACAGACAGGGGTTTATTTATTTCGCCCAGTGAAGGGACAAACAATAGGTAGGCAATAAAGGGCTGGGTGTGGCGATTCAGTGATGCCCTCGAGTGAGGCCTTTTCTCAGGATGGTTATCTCATGTCAAAAGATAGCTGCTGCCCTTCCAGGTGTCCTATCCAAGTTAAAGGTAGGAAAAAGAAAAATAGCCAAACAGTCTAAAGAGAAAAAGTGTTCTCCTAGACAGCTATTACCTTTCCACGTGTCAAGGGAAATCCTTTACTTCATTGGCCAGACTGTGTTTTGTGG
>RJWJ010034197.1:0-17428 GCA_004363605.1 Indri indri | reverse complement strand
GCCCCCAGCCTCCAGAGTCTCTCCAGAAAGACCTTTGCAGGGATGGCCCGGCCTGCCGCCTTGCTCTCCCCACCCGTCCTGATCCAATCTCTTTGCCCGCTGCTGGGCCTCTGAGGACCCAGCCCGCTGGGTGATGGATTTCTGGAAGCTGGCTGGAGATAAGAGGAACTTTCCAGAGATTGGTTCAGAGTGGGAGAAGAGGGCAGGTATAGGAGAGGTGGCGGCAGCCTTTTTTTCCTCTTCAGAAGGGACAGACAGACAGACAGACACCAAGGGCTGGGATTCAGAAGTCAGGAGACCTGGATTCTTGCTCCACCTCACTCCTGACCAGCAGTGTGGCCTTGGGCAGGTCACTTACCCTCTCTGAGCCTTAGATTCTTCATCCGAGAAAGGAAGGTATTGACAGACCAGTGGTGTTCAAACCTCCTAAAGCTGGGAGACCCTGTTTGTATGTGAAATCTTACCTAGAACCAGATGCCTAATTATTAGGCTCCCCACCCCCGCCTTCCCTCAAGATGCCCTAGGGTTCTGCAAAACACAGAGGGAAATCCTATGGTCTTGATCAATGATTTCCACATGCTAACCTGCAGACAGCACTGGATGTTTCAGAACCATCTGGGGAGTGTATTAAAAATAGAGACTCTCAGGTCCCAGAAAGTCTCAGGTAGAGTCTGGGAATCTGTATTTAACCAACCCCACCCCCTTCCACTCTGGTGTGCAGCCAGATTTGGACGCTGCTAGACCAAATGATGCCTGAAGTCCTTTCCTGCCCTAAAAAACTTTGACGAGCCCGTGTCTGCATTGATGGGCCCCTCCTGTCTGCCCCCCTGACCTCCATGTTCACAGCTTCCCGAAATATCCCACTTCTGCTCAGCATCCCTGCCCCTCTGGCTCTGCAAAGGCTCAGATCCCAGGAGAGGCAGCCAGCCATGTCACTGAGCTTCCCCTAAACGGGGAGAGTCGGAGACAGAGATGCAGCCCGGGAAAGTCAGCCTCAGCCGACTGGCTGTTTCTCAGGGGCTTGGGCCTGCAGGGGAGCAGGACAGGCAGAGCCTGGTGGAGCTGGAAGGAGCCTTGTGGAGCCCAGGGAGGTAAAACAAGCAATCGTAGAGCGCTTCGGAGTTTGCAATGCCTGAGCCAGCCGGTGGCCACCGCAGCCGCACAGGGCTCGCTGTCATGTCAGCTTTGCAGATGGGAAGCAGAGTAATTCAGGCTTTCTTCAGGGTCAACACTGGAGCTGAGACCTGAATTTAGGCCGGTGAGGCTGTAAATCCTATTCCCCCTTCCCACAATGGTTGTCCCCAGACATGAGACCTGGACTGGCTGAGGCTGCATCAGAATCACCTGGTGCACTTGTTAAAATACAGACTCTGGGACCCACAGAATCAGACCGTGCATGTAAGTGCAGGGGGTGAGATGATATAAAGTCAGGTAATCCATAGCTACTGTCTCTCCTCCCTCTTCAGCCCTTTCTGCCGCCTCTGGCCCAGAGCCCATGGCAACAATGTGGGTACCTACACTCCAAAACAGGGCCAATCTTAGGAGAAGAGTTCAACTCCTTTGCACATGAGGGACCACACGCTCAGAGAGGTTAACTAACTTGCCTCAGACCACACAGCACTTAGAGATGGCAAACCTAGGATTCAAAGCTGTGTCCGTGGCACCACTGGCAGTGTCTAATGATGCCCCTTTGCCATAAATGGGAAGGAGAGAATTCAGGATGGGAGAGGAATTCAGCCTTTCAAGGTGTGAGCGAGGGATGCTCAGACCTCTTACAGTACCCCACCCAGATCCTGCAGGCCCACCTACCATCCAGCCTGGGGGGCAGGCACACTCGCCAGTGATGTGGTGGCAGGTGCCCCCATTCTGGCAGGGACAGCGCAGCTCACAGTGAGCTCCGTGGCTCCCAGGAGGGCACAGCTCCTCGCAGCTGCATGGAGAAGCAGAGGCGTTAGACACAGCAGCATTTTGATCAGGTGGCAGGGCCCCAGTGCTGCCAGTCCCAGTGCTCCAGGGCTCCCTAGGAATTAGTGAGTTCACAGCCAACGTGAACTGTAGCAGGCATAATGCCAGCTAAGATGCCAGGAAGAGGAAGCAGGGCTCAGTTTCAATACACTGGAATGCATTGTGCTGGACCAATACTTGTGGGATGACTTGAGTGTTCTTAGTGTAAAGAAGAGTATTCTTCTGGGGAGGGGCTGAGGAAGTCTTCCCTAAGAGGAAGACACTTTACCTGGGCCTTGCAGGTGAAGTAACTTTCACCGGGAGAATGGAAGGAAGGCACTGCCAGGCAGAAGGGACTGCATGAGCAAAGGCGCTGAGAAATGGCCATGGATCCCGCCTTCATGAATCTGCCTAGCTTCATGGAGGGGGAGAGTCTGGATCTGGAGCATATCCCTTCCAGGTTCTGGAAGGCTCCCAGCTACCAGGACAGGCTCGTGTGCAGGGACCGGGCACTGTTGAGGTGTGGGGGAGGATCTGCATGGGGTCTTGGCCTTGGGCCTTCCTCCAGTTGCCCTGGCCTCCAGCTCTCTAGGTCCTGGGGGCTGGCCAGACAGCAGGGTAGGAAGCACGTTCAGTCAAGGATGTCTCTATGGTCAGAGTCCTTGGCTCCCCACTCAGGAACTAGGGCTGGTGAGAGGCCACAGAGCCTTCAACAGGGTTGGGAGGAGAACTTCAATCTTGCCTCTGAGGGGGTCTCAACTAAGCAGCCTTGGAGGTCCCCTGTCAATCTGACTCTCCAGGGAACCGGAATGAGGGGCTGTTTGGGATCTGTGGAGAGAAAGCAGGGGAGAGGAACTGGCGCAGAAACCCTCCAAATCTGCGCATAATACCTGGCCTCACCCCTCTTGCTGTCCCGCATGGCCTGGAAGGGGAGGCCCCAGGTGGGCAGCAGCATATAGGTTAAGGTCAGAAGAGAATTCCAAGCTAAGGTCTGCCCCTACCAGAAAGGGCCTCCTGGGAGGGGTTCAGTGAGCTCCTCCGGTCACAGGAGCGCCCACCCGTGCACGGTTTCAGGAAAGACCAGTCGCCCCCAGGGCTGGACGGCGGGGCCCTGAGACCAGAGTGGGCGAGACTGACGCATTTAGACTTTACGGGACTTGGGGTCAGACCGCAGGGGATTTCACTGCCAGGACTATCCCGACCTTCCCTCTGGCCCCCATCCTGCCCACTCGCAAGGAGGCCGGGGCGCAGCCGCCCCACCCAGACCCGCCCTCCCTCCTGGCCCCGCCCTCCCTCCTGGCCCCGCCCCCGGCCCCGCCCCCGCGTACTCACTAGACACCGGTGTAGCCGGGCGCGCAGAGGCACTCGCCGGTGCGGGGGTCACAGCTGGCGCCGTGGCGGCACTGGCACTGCAGCTGGCAGCCCTTGCCATGGGTGCCGGGCGCACAGAGCTCCTCGCAGCGCCACCCACGGAAGCCGGCGGCGCACACGCAGGCGCCGGTGATGGGGTTGCACAGGGCGCCGTTCTGGCACTGGCACCGGTTGCTGCAGTGGGGGCCCCAGTGGTCGCTGTCGCAGCCTGCAAGAGAGGGAACGGTCAGGGCTTGGGGGCCCTGCGGGCTCTCCTTGGGACGGAACCGGAACGGAACCGATGCCCATGCGGCCTCCCCGGGTCTGCATCGCTCCTCCCTGGAGAGGAGGCCCTAAGTGGTGTCTGGGTGGAAGCTTTGGCACATCGTAATCTCCAAGAGTTCTTCCACCAAGCCGCCCACATAGTCGTACAGGCTAAGGAGGGCAGAGGGCTTGTTGCCTCCACGCAGCTTCAGAACGCATCTCACAGTCCGGGCCATTCCCTCCGACCAAACGGCTGCCTGGGAGCCCCCACTCCTGTGTTGAAATTCTGGAGCCACAGGCTGCTTACCTCCCTCTGTCTTTGCCAAACTCTTCCTTGTTGGCTCTCTGTTCCTCTCGGCCAGGCCCTTTCTTTTCCTATGGACACCCCTCTTCTCTGCGACCCTACCCCTCTTCTAGGTGCCTCCCCAGCCCAGCACTTCCCTGTCTTCCCTGCCCGCCCCCCTCTTTCTTCCCCACAATCACTGCTGTTCTCACCTCTTGCATCTCAGTCTCCGGGAGCATTTCCTCCTCTAACCCCTTGCTCCATCTCCCTGTCACCCTTTTCATCCCTCTCTCATGTTTCTCCCTTTCGGTAATGCCTTCCTCCCTGGTTGCTTCATCTTCAGTTCAATTTCATTACTTCCCAAGCAGCCAGCTTCAGAAGGAGCAGGAAAAAGAAATGCTTCCCTGGGACGTAACAGACAGCCTTCAAGATCTTTACATGTAATTAAATGTTTCAAAGAGTGACAGCTGAGCCAGCTTTGCAGAAATGCACACTCTACAGCTGTGGGAAGGCGCTGAATGGCAGAGCCCGGGGTTGTCACCCAGCCTGCCACCACCTCCCATCCTGACCCTTCACCTGGTGCATACAGGACACAAAATAACAAGATGTCCTCAAACTATAGCCTCATTTGCTCAAATTCTGGGGTGGGAGTGGGGTATGGGGCTTGGACAGGCAGAAATAATGTTCGAGGAGAAGTTCAATGGAGAAAAAGATTGCTAAGAAGATCTCGCAAGGCTTCCTAGAACAGAAGGTGTCCAGGTGGGCTGTAAAAGATGTCTCTCTTGTCTGACCAATAAGGTGACCAACCGTCTTGCTTTCAGCACTGAAAGTTCCACATTCTGGGAAATCCCTCTGTCATGGGCAAACAGGATCGGCTAGTCACTCACTGCCTGAAGGTGTGGAGACGAGCAGTTGATCTTTGTGCTCCAGGGTTTGGACACTCAGAGAGGAAAGGGGGCAGGTGAGTGGGATTGGGAAGGAGTCATTGGGGTAAGGTCGGTATGAGCAAAGGTACCGTGGTGGTCAAGTGTGGGGCATGTACTGAGGACGAGGTTCTAGTGCGGCCGTGAGTACATGGGATCTTTGGGGGTTAAAGGTTTGGGGGAAGGATCACTCCACCCGCTCCACCAATCCCCCACATGTCCCTCCCACCTGCTGACCAGAGTCAAGTGGCCGATGTCATGGAGCCTGCCCATAATCCTTTAGTAGACAAAACCTCTGAGGCTGCCAAATTGTGAGTTAGCCTCACCCTGCATTTTCCACCTGGTATTACAGTGAGTAAGGCAGAAATTGAGCCGGTTTATAGGTACAACCTCCACTCACGCTGAAAGAGACAGGACAGGACAGAGAGCAACTCAGTATCCAGCAGTTCAGCGTCTCCCCCTCACCCACTCTCCGGGGCGCACACTCCGTGAGCAGAAAGGCTAGCAGAGTCACCTATGGTACCATTTCTCTCTCTCTTTCTGTTGCCAAGCACGTGTCATTGAATTCACCCAAGTTTAATGTACATATGATGTCGCTCCATCATAAAAATAATGACAACCACATTTTAAATGCTCCCTATATGCCAGGCACCACCCTAGAAACTTTACATACATTACTGAAATTTAATCTTCACAACAACTGTGTGAGTTAGGTTTTATTATTTCTTCCATTTTACAGATGGGGAAATATAATAAAGGGTCCCCATTACGTGATTGCCCAAAGTTACAGCAAGGGCAGGCCCAGGTCTTGGGGTTCCAGCTCTCTCCAGTGCAGGCAAATGGGATGCTTTCTGGGGATGATTCCAAGGAGTGACACTTAGAGGTGGCATTGGGGACAAGGTGGCAGCTGCATAGCCAAGGTCAAAGATACCACAGAGACTGGCCACTTCCTCTCTGCTCATTACTGTGAACAACCTCAGGACCCAGAACAAGGAATTCCCTTTACTAGCTGGGGCGGCAGTTACTGCCCTGAGACCTTGGTTCTGCATGAAACTGCTGGAGCCCAAAGGCAGTTTGTCCTTGGTGTGTCCCACAGCATAGGGTTATGCTTTACTTATCAGGTGACCTCCATTCTTCCTGGCAGAGCCAAAATCCCAGCAGGAAGCAAAACTATGCCTCTGATAAGGAAGCCAGAATATTGTCATAAAGTCCCCCATAAAGAATGGGTGCTTTCATTCTTCTAGTCCATTCAACAAACATTTACCAGGCACCTACTAGTGCTGGAAAGTGTCCTGCCCTCTTGGAGTGTCTAGTCTAGTAGAGGCAGAAACGCAAGAGCAGCATTCATGCTACACTGCAAAAGTGCAGTAATACTGCGGTCCCCAATCCCTGGGCCACGGACCTGCATCAGCGGCCTGCCAGGAGCCCGGCTGCATGGCAGGAAGCGAGCAGTGGGTAGGTGGAGCCCACCTGCACCCACAGTGGCTCCTCATCGCTCGCATCACCGCCCTCCGCCCTCCCCCCGTCAGGTCAGATCAGACCCTCATAGGAGCAGGAACCCCACTGCGAACTGCACATTCGAGGCATCCAGCTTGCTCTCCCCACGAGAATCCAACACCTGATGATCTGAGGTGGAGCCGAGGTGGTGACCCTCCCCCAGCCCTCCCCCATCCATGGAAAAACTGTCTTCCATGAAACCGGTTCCTGGTGTCGAAAAGTTTGGGGACAGCTTCTATAATAAGGGTGGTTCAGGGCACTACAGAAGCACATGTCAACACAATTCTATTAAGTTGTACTCTGGTTGTTCACACCATATATTGACGTGCGTGCACGTGTGTGTATGTGTATATATTTATGTCTGCACGTTTTATGGCGCTCCTAAAATATGTGGCAAGAGCTGTGTGTCACAGCAGCAAACCACGGAAACAGATAGAAAACATTCATAGACGAAAAACATGCAATGCAACCTGAAGCCATTAATACAGGGGCCAACAGCCCCTCATTTACAAATTGACAGGAAGAGGTTACATTCAATTTAGAATATTTTGATTAAGGAGGCAGAGAAGTGTGTAATCCATTCCAGAGAAATTTCCCCCCAGAGTGATTAGATGAAAAAATAATATTAGGGTTTGCAGGGATAAGCTTCAGTTATCTAGAAACTTCACTTGAAACACCTCATTCCCCAGCAATGACAGAGCAATGAGGCAGAGCCGCAAGGAGTCGATTATCTACTCTGCTGAAGGTGACTAAGCGCTGTCTTTATTATAATTGCAAGAGGACTTTGCATGCTTTCGCAGGTAGTCGCAAACTCTTTCCAATTTGGCCTGGGATGTCGCCCCCTCACACATTTTGCTTTTTCTGTCACAGACTCCCCTTCCTAATTATATTTGGCTTTGGCTGATTTTTTAAAGTGGATCTACCTTCTCTGGGCAGCCAGAGAAGCCCACTGAGGGCTTCAGGGGCAGCAGAAGTGTGTGGGCTGTGTGGGCTGCTTGTCCCGTTCCCTAAGCCGGGCAACTCACCCTCCGTCCCTGCCGAGCTCCTCTGACTCTGGGGTCCAGGCCCGTGTGCTCCCGGGTCTCCACAAGGAGAAGTGGCTTCACCACCACCAGGCTTTTCAATTTGTAACTACAGTTGACTGGGCAGTATGTGCCAGGCCCTGAGATAAGGGGTAAAGTGGATTTTCTCATTTCCTTCTCACAACAACCCACTGATGGCAGGTGCTATTATTATCCCCATTTTGCAGATTAGGAGGCAGAGGCCCAGAGAGGTTAAATAACTTGTCCAAGGTCACACAGCTAGGAAGAGACTGGGAGTCTGAGCTGCTGTCCTGGGTGTGGCCTGGTATTGACGGAAGGGGACGTGGGGTGCTATAAGCCAGCCTGGGTTTAAACCACCACCCTTGCTAAGACACGAAGAGACGAGAGAGCAGAGGCTCATTTTCCACAGCTGCCTTATTCAGGGATTGGTTTTGTATGAATGGTGCCTAGGTCCTAGGTGTTCCATGACTGGCCCTGTTTCCCATAATTTTATGCTCTTCAGTTACATTCTTTATTGATTTATTCAGCATTTTTCTATGGTGATACTATGGCCTGGGCCCTGCAGCGATGGAAAGGCTCGATGCAGTCAGAGCCCCTCCCGGGAAGGACCTATGGCCCCCATGCTCCCACCCCGCCCCAGAGGCAGCAGGGGGAGCCGACAGGCCATAGGATTGCCCCTGAGCTTACAAAGCAGCAGGTGCGGAGGAGAGATGGAACGGCGGCCGCCAGAAACTATCCCAGCCGATAAATAAAGTGGCTTTCCAGCCAGTGAGGCCACTGGTCAACAACTTGCCTCAATAAAAACACAGTCAGTTCTCAGAGGCAGAGCCTCTCCACTCTTTCCAGGCCCAAGCTGCAAGTCTGAGGGAGCACTGAAGGGTGAGTCAGAGCCAATGCTGTGCGCTCTTGGGCAGCCTCCTTCCCTCTCTGGGCTTCTGTTTTCGCATCAGTAAAATGACAGATTTGGATCAGTGCTTCTTGCCTGGAGTAGGTCACCCTCCCCAAGAAGGCATCTGGAAATTGGGGAGGGGGGCTTAGGTTGTCACAAATAACTGGGGACACTCATGTACGATTTAGAATGGTATCCTTCAAATGCCAGAGTTGTCCCCAGTAAGAAACACTAGGTAAATGCTGGAGTTTCTCCAAGCCCTAATATTGTGTCATTCTATGCCCTATTGCTAAATGTCCCCACTTGAGAAATAGGCCAGAGGGGACAGGGGTGGGAGGTACGTTTGTGTAAAAAAGAAAAATTCGAAGTGGTTACCCAAGCTCTAGGCTGAGCCATCGCTCAGTTCCCTATCTTTCTACCACTTAGATTGTTGGAATTAAATATTAATAGACCAAGGTAGATTAAAACCCAAATCTCCTGACACAGTCCCTAAGCCTAGAAGATGCTGACAGCACAGGATTATAATGATGTATCATTAGCTCTTAGTGATCTATTTATTACACTCGTTACTTACTCTGTGTTATTCACCCACACTATCTACATCTCTGTCAAACCTCCGAGGGGAGGCTGGCATTCTCGGAGGCTGTGTGGAACCTACGCTGCGTCCCCATGTCCCACAACCTCCCAGGGTGGCCGTGATGGAGGCGTGAACACACGCACACGGGAAAGACCCTCACCCCGAGTGCCTCCTGGGGCCAGCTGCATTCTCATGTGGGTTATTCCATTTCATTGCCTTCCTAATCCCGAGCCATTTATTCATACCCTGCCTTGTTCTAAACAGGATCTAAGTTAAACCATGAGAGTGGGATTATTACTCCATTTCCTAACTGATAAGACTGAGGTTCAGAGACATAAAATAACCATGATGGTTTCCCAACCTCAGCACTATCAACATCTGGGGCCAGAAAATTCTTTGCTGTGGGGACCATCCTGTGCATAGCAGGATGTTCAGTCGCATCCCTGGCCTCCACCCACTAGATGCCAGTAGCACCCCCGCCCCACTACACACAATTGTGACAACTAAAAATGGCTCCAGATGTTGACGAATGTCCCCTGGGGTCAAAATCACCTCTGCTTGCCAAAGGCAAAGTTGAGAGTCATACATTGGCCTTCTAACTCCTAGGCCGTAGAAGGCATCTCATGCACCCCACATTTTATAGGTCAGAAACTGTAAAAGTCCCAGAGAGGACTAGGGACTTGCCCGTGGCCACACTGCTAACAAACCGGAGAGCTGGATTCGAAACTAGCTGGCCTCATCCACCTGGGGCTCTTCCCATGCCACCACAGCAGCTTTGGGGAGACGAGAGGCTCACTGTCCAGCAGTTATTGAGCACCTCCTGTGTCAGGGGTTGAGAAACCCGGAGTCAGTTTGAGAAACAGACAAGCAAGTGGGAAACCATCAGAACGTGGGGTGACGGGAAGGGGTCTGGGGCAGCTATAACCGGGGAGAGCGCCCCCCGGTCGGGTCAGGGCCCAGGACGCCTGGGAGCAGGCAGTGTCTGGGGCGGCAGGGCTGGAGGAGGAACGAAGGCAATGGGTACAGTTAAAATGCCCGGAGCAAAGGCAGCTGCCCCAGCTCATTGCCTTCCTCATCTCCATCACCACTGCCGCGGCCGCAGCTGCACCCAGCCGGGTCCATTTCAATCATGCGTCTCGTCTCACCATCAGGATATCAGGAGGGAGTGGGGAGAGTCAGTAACACAGTTTTCCCAGAGCCCAGCATCTCTCTGCAGATGGGTGAATCGAAACCAGCACTGGGCCCTTGCTTCAGAATATGTCTGCATCTGCTTGGCACGGCCCAGTAGGACTCCATTCCTCGGGCTCTGTAGGAATCCCTACTAAAGTGCAAACAATCCTGTGTTTGTGGAAGGCGTGTGTTGTGCTTCTATGTGTGTGGGGTGTCAGTACATGATGAGGCATTATCAGCCATTAATACCTTAGTTGTCTGTTAACATCCAAGCGGCAATTAGCAGATCTGGGAGCCAGATTAGGAAGTGGGTGTGTGTGTGTATGTTTATTAACCTGCTTTAGGAGAGAGTAGAGGAGAAGGTGTGAAAGTCACATTTATCAACTTCAGGGACTTTTTTTTAAAATCAGAGACTGCCGCGGATGTAGAATGCCACACTATTTCATGGAGAGATAACAGGAAAGAAAACTAGGCGTTAGAAACTTCGTGGGTGTTAGCCTGTTCACTTTAAGCCACGACCCCTCAGGACAGCTACAGTCCTCCCCATGGTACAGAGGAAGGAAGCACAGCGGGGTGTGGCTCGGGACCTGCCCACAGCCTCGCAGCCAGCGCGCTCTCTGGCCTGCTCCCAAATGGGCACGTTTCAACCAGGGCCCGGAAGCGCAGAGTGTCGGTGCTGGGAGGCACCGCAGAGCTGGAACGCCGGGGTTTGGTGATACCTGTGCTCTCCTTGCTCAGAACAGGGTGTCGACACCCAGAGAGGGAGGCGCCCTGTCCTGGTCACCAGTTAGAGGCAGGAGAGGAGCAAGACTCCAGAGCCCCTGCCAGGTCTCCCAGCCACGCTGATCGGAGAAGCCGGTGGGGCCTACATGGGCCCCTGCAGGAGGTCCCCACACTGTCCCTGCCTGCCATTCTAGAGTCCGAGTCATGCATCTCTCGGATAAATGCACCTAAATGACCCCAGCACTTCCGCCTAAGTCCCTATCGCATGGGGTCAGTGAGGCCGGAGGTGAGCAGCAAGCTGCCGCTGTCTCAGATGGGCCCAGGGACAGCAGAGCTTGCGGGTCCTTAGTTCCCAGCCCCAAACCCTCCCCTCCACCCGCAGGCTTTTAACGAGGCCCCGCTCCCGGCCCAGCCTCTTCTCATCTGCTTACACCACCGCCTTTGAAGCTTCCCAGCCCCAAAGACCATTTATCTCCACAATTTGCCTAGAAAGCCTCATAAATCATGTCTGTGCACAAAGGAATTACCTCTTCGGAGGAGCCTTTCAAAGGCAGCTGGCAAAGACGCCGCAGACCCGCCAGGGGCCACCTTGCTGACCCCACACGCGCCAGCTCAATGTTCCTGAGCAAGCCCCAGACTGCGGTGGGGAGGCAGGGAGAGGGTGGCAGGTAGGGATCAAGGGGAATTTAGTGACACTTCCCCAGTGTGGGAGCGAGAGCCCGCAGATGGGGGCTCTGAGGGAAACGAATTCACAGAGTGGGAAAGGACGCGGGAAGGGAAGGTCGAGGGGTCCGAGCCCACTTCCACGAGCAGCGAACGCACGCCACAGCATGGCCCACCATTTCCCCCATTCCCCTTCCAGTGAGGTCTGCTCCGGTGGAAAGAGCCTCTCTCTGGCTCTGTCACCAGCCTCGGCCAAGGCGCCACCCTCCCAGACCTCAGCGTCCTCCCTGGCAAAGGACAGGGTGAGGCCAGATGAATGTGTGTCACGCAGTGACCATGGAGCCCAGGGCAGTCCTGTGCCTGGGTGGGGCTGGGCCAAGACAGGGGCTCTGGGCTCCCCATGTCCACAGTTCCAGAGCTGCTGTCTTCTGCTGGATTCTCACAGGACAAAGGGTTAAGCAGCTAAAAGGGGGGAGGGTGTGTGAAAACTACTCACACTCAGAAAGTTCTTCCATGGGTCTCACTGAGGAATTTCTTGCTGCAATATAATTTCTTCTCCACCACTCACTCACTGAGCAGCGACTTCAGGGCCCCGCACTGCAGTAGATGGAGGCAGTCAATATGGTGCTCAGGGTCTCTGTCCTCAGTGGACTTCCTATCTGGCACCATGGTCTAAGCCCCTACAGAAAGTACGCAGGAGGCAGAGAGAGGGCTGGCTCCCGTGGGGGCCCACGGAGCGTTTTCGAGCTATGGCCTGGCTCACCTGTTGCCCTGTTCATGATGGAGCCAGCGCCTTTCTCACCAGGTGCCGAGGAGGTGAGAGAGCAAGGTGGGGGTTGTGTTGGAGCTGAAGCTGTTCCAGCGGCTCGTTAGTGGGTTCATGGGGCAGGGAGACGTAGAGCAAGTTGGGGTAATTTGGACCTGGGCAGCCCGGCCCGAGAGTCAGTGGGAAGAGGGCTGTGGGCCAGGGACAGGGGGGACCTGGAGTCTTCCATCTAGCTGCTTGCTTATCCTGGAGGTTAATGCCACAGTGCAAACACCTGGTGGGACGCTGGTCTCAGCAGCAGGTGCGCCAGCTCTGCTCACCATCCCGCAGGGTCTACACTGGGACTGTTCCAATGAAAGGGATTCACATCGGAGCCACGTTTTGTTTTGGCAAAAGCTGTATGTGGGCAGTCCTGGTGCACCTGGTGCTGACATTTGTCAAGAACCGATTGGGTGTCCAGACTGGGTGGGGCTTAAAAAGGGCGGGCAGGCCTGTGGGTGAGCACAGGGGCCCAGTCGGACCAGAGTGAGGTGCGTGTGCAGTAGCCGTGGGTCACATGAGACAGGCTGGGGGGTGGGCTCCCTGGAGGTGAAAGCGCAGTGGCGGGCTGGAGTGCGCGGGACTGGGGTCAATTTGCCAGGAGGGCCTTGTGAAAGAAATGGGGTTTCATCTGGGATCTTGAAGAAGGGACAGGATCTTAGTGGTGGGAAGGCAACGGGAAACAGTCTGAGTGGAGGGACCAGCCAGCGCAGAGGGAGGGAGGATGCCCGCCGGGAGAGCAGCCTGGGAGGGGTGTCCACAGCCCCAGCGGCCGCGGAGGGCCTGGGAAGCAGTCGCTTCACTGAGAAAAGGCTACACCGATGGTTCTCAAACCATCTGTGGGCAAGGACCCGTTGTTTTGTGTGTTTTCCATCCATCGCGCGGTCCTCACTGAGCATGCCGTGTGCTGTTCACACCACCTGGGACTCCCCGTGAGAATCCGACAACACCCACGTTAGTTTACACCTTTTTCAGGGAGAGGAGGCCTCCAACCAGGTGTGTGGCGATCACAGCAAAATGGCTACAGAAGTTTCTAAACGTTTACTCTCTAATTCTTACTCATCTCACCATTGGCCAGCAACAACTCCTGGACCTCAGGTCCAGAGAGCGCAATTTGAGTAGCAGGAGGCCAGATAACAGCTCAGAGAGAGGGAGAGAGCAAATCAGGATGGGTCTGCGGGCTGTACTGGGGACCTCAGGCTGGGCAAGATTCTTGTCCTTTCTGTTCCTTTGGGAAGTCCCATGGAACCCCAAAGGCTGCTGGGCCGCCTAAAGGACCAGGCCCTTGCAGATGACAAATATAACCAAGGCTGACATTCACGGTACTTACTGGCAGGGCGGGGCACCCACCAGGCAGAGGGCTGCCTGGCTTGCTGGTCACATCTAGGACAGCAGCAGGAACACGTAGTAAACCCCGCTATGCACAAAGCACTGTCTGAGCTCTTTACAAGTAGCGTCTTACTGAACCCTCCCAACTGATCCATAATCTCCATTTACAGATGCGCAAGCTGAGACGCACAGGAGGGAAGTGACCTGCTAAGTAAGGAAAGCATGCAGTTGTCACCGGAGTCCTAGGGAAGCCTCCATCCTCCTCCCTCCCTGCCTCTCGCCCCACCTGGGAGTATGGACACCAGGGTCCCCATGCAGGCCCCTCGGCCGACTTTCTATGTGGTCTTAGCAAGTCACACCCCCCTTCAGATTTCATGTTCCCATAGCAAAGAAACGAAGGAGCGCTGGATGATCGCTAAGACGCCTTCCATCTCTGAGTCACCCAGAAGAGCCAGCAGGAGCAGAGACACCGGGCCGTGGAGAGAGCACACCCGAGGGGGGGTGCAGTGTTGAGACTCGGAGCGTGTATGTGTGCTCTGAATTCCTGCGCACGGGTGCCTGCCGAACTACACGCATAAATAGAATTTTCAAAGCAAATCCAACAAATGAAGGTTTGCCTTACTTTACACAACCATTCTTCCAAGTCCTCGTGCAGTTAATTTACCTTTTAAATACCGCAGGAAACTTGCTGTTTGGATTAGCCTTGTTCATAGAACACTTCTGACCTTCCAGAGGACCTCTATGCATACGGATCCCCAAGGCAAAGACTGGCATTCCCACCGCTCAGATGGGTAGACTGAGGCCCAGGGAAGTGAAGCAGCTGGCCTGAGGCCACGGGTCTAGCCAGCGGGAGAGCAGAGACTCTGGGTGTTCAGGCTCTGATCCACCCACCATTTTCCAGGGTGCCACTTTCCCAGGGGCTTGCTCAATGCAGGCCCCACCTGTCAGTGGGAAGCCACGTCTCTTTGGTATTGAAGGGGCCTCCTGCTGAACTCTGTCTTGCTGTTTGCGTCATGGTCCATTTGTCCTGGAGCAGGGGAGGGGCTTTGAGAGCAGCTCCCAGCTGGGCCTGCCAGTCAGAGAACACGCTATCCATCACCGCTGGACAACGACCTCAGGTTTCCCTGGAGCGAGGAGGCCTGAGTGTGAGTGACAAATGGCCTTCCGTCCATTCGGAGTTATTATCAAAGAGTGGGGACTGGCTGCTCCTGGGATCTGCTGAGGATGAAGCCGAGGAAAGACACTTCTGCTGCAGCAGCAGCTGGCGGTGGGGGGAACCTGCATCCTTGGAGCCACACATGGCCTTCTGGATCCTTGACTGTGGCCTTTTCACTGAATCCAAATTTTGCAGAACAAATCCTTTTATTAAAAGGGTCGTGGCAGAGAAAGATGAAGCTTTTCTTGCCTCCTTTGGTGCTTAAAAAAGAACAATCTTGAAATCGGAAGGCATAGGTTCCCCACCCCTGCTGGATTTGTTCAATCACTCAATAAAACTTCATTGACTACCTACGATGTGCCAGGCACCGGGGATCAAGTGGGGAGTCAAAGCACCCAGGCGACCCTCCTGGAGCCAAGAGTCCAGCAGCACAGCGAGACAATAAGCAAATCGAGGCCTGTATTCTGGCTTCTGCTCAAATGTCACCTCCTTACAGTCTTTCTTGGACTACCCTTTCCAAGCTTTTTCCTCCATCCTTTGGCTTTATTCTTTATTTTTTTAAGACAGTCTTGCTCTGTCACCCAGGCTAGAGTACAGTGGTGTCCTCATAGCTCACTACAACCTCAAACTCTTGGGCTCAAGCGATCCTCCTGCCTCAGCCTCCCGAGAAGCTCGGATTACAGCTGTGAGCCACCACGCCTGGCCGTTTTTTCTTTACAATGCTTACTCTACCTGATGTTATGCAATCACCGTATTGTATATTTATTTTCATCCTTGTGTTTGCTGTCTGGGACTCCCACTAGAATGTCAGCTCCATAAAGGCAAAGGCTCTGCTTCATTCACTGCTATATCCCCAGTGCCTAGAACAGTGTCTGGTGTGTAGTAGATGCTCAATAAATATTTGCCGGATGAGTGAATAAACGGATAAGTAAATATATACTTCTAAGCTGCAGTAAGCGTATGAAGGTGCAAAGAAGAGCATGATAGAAAACAAGAGATTTCTTTCTATTGCGAGCCAGGGAGGCCTCTCAGGGCGTCACGTGGATGCGGAGAGCTGAAGGGTGAGAAGGGGACAGCCGAGGGAGAGTGGGAGGTAAGAAGAGCCTTCCAGAAAGAAGAAAGAGCCTGGGCAAACGGCCCCAGGTAGGGAAAGGCTTGGCAGGGTCAAGGCAGCGGCGGGGGCAGCGCAGCTGGGACATTGTGCGGGAAGGTGGCTCTGGATGAGATACCCAGGGCCAGACCACGTGTGGCCACGGTGGGGAGCTGGGGTTTTATTTTAAGAGCAGTGGGAAGCACTTAAAGTGTCCTGTGGTGATTTCGTGAAGGTGATAATGCGGACTTGCCACTCCGGCCCAGGAGGGGGACGGTCCCCCTCTGCAGCCCGTCATCGTCATCGTGGGCACACGTGTGTCCTTCCACAATTCAGTTTGCTCGCGGCCCCGCCCAGAGCCAGTGAGACGCCCCCCTGCCGGGCAAGAGGCAGTGGGGAGGGGCTGGAGGAGAGGGGACCCCTTTAGCAGCCCCACGCTTGCCGGCATCCGGGGGATTCAGAAAACATGCTGACCGTTAGGCACAAACCGAGACCTCATGAATTACAGCGCCCCTCTGCAGGAGCGGCGGAGGCCTGCTAAATACAGTCCCCTCATCGCTATTTACGTCTCTGGGTGCCGAGCAATGCTCCTGAAGTCCGTCTTGCCCATCGCTAAAGTGGGCGCTGTGTTTGCCGAAGCCGAGAGGTAGGAGCGCCTGTCCGTGTGCAGCCGGGAAGTGTGGGGAGGAGGATCGGAGGGGCATGGGGAAGACCCGGGGAACATGACCAGCCCTCAAGCCAATGGGGCGAGGTTAATGACCCTTAGGATTTCTGATGACCGCTGGTATGGCTCGCAGCGGCAGGTGGCTTCATTAAGCAGGACATCCACATTTTATGCTTCTAGAAACATCCTTGGAGCTTTTAGGGGCTTGGGACTTCAGGGGGAATCTAATGAGCTTCTCTTAGTAGAAGTGGCCCAGGCCCAGCCCCGCCTCATTCTGTCTGACGGGGCTCAGTCTCCTCCAAAGCATCTGCCCTTGGCCCCCATGTGGGAGTCACTCCTTAAGGGCCCTGCAGACGCCCCCAGAGGAGGGCCTTCTCCACCTCCTGAAAGCACCCTATCCATTAAGGCTCCTCCTTAGAGAAGGAATCAGGAACCTTCCTGCTTCCCACCTCGTTCTAAATTCCCTCGCCCACTGCTGTCTGCCTTGTGTTAAGGTGGATACTTACCCTCAGGCCCCCAAGCTTTGGAATCATGCAGACGTGGGTTTGAATCCCATCTCTGGCTCTTACCGCCTGTGCGACCTTGGGCTAGCTACTTCACCCCTTAAGTCTCAGCTTCCTCAGCTCACCTATAAAATGGGGCTCTTTTGTGCCTTATAGGTTGTCATCAGGATATGGTACAAAAGTATCTTACTCAATGACTGGCAAAAAGGAGGTGTTGCCGGGCGCGGTGGCTCACGCCTGTAATCCTAGCACTCTGGGAGGCCGAGGTGAGCGGATCGTTCTGAGCTCAGGAGTTCGAGACCAGCCTGAGCAAGAGCGAGACCCCGTCTCTACCAAAAATAGAAAGAAATTAATTGGACAGCTAAAAATATATATAGAAAAAAATTAGCCGGCCATGGTGGCGCATGCCTGTAGTCCCAGCTACTTGGGAGGCTGAGGCGGGGGATCACTTGAGCCCGGGAGTTTGAGGTTGCTGTGAGCTAGGCTGATGCCATGGCACTCACCCCAGGCGAGATAGTGAGACTCTGCCTCAAAAAAAAAAAAAAAAAAAAAAAA
>RJWJ010034196.1:0-17409 GCA_004363605.1 Indri indri | reverse complement strand
CTGGCTGACCTGGGTGTGTCCTCGTGGGTTCCTCCTTGCACACCCTCTGGTCCTCTTTGAAGGACCAAGATGAGCCTGAGGTTTATTTATTTATTTACTTACTTATTTTTTTTGAGACAGACTCTCACTCTGTTGCCCTGGGTAGAGTATAATGGTGTCAGCCTAGCTCACAGCAACCTCAAACTCCTGGGCTCAGGTGATCCTCCTACCTCGGCCTCCCGAGTAGCTGGGACTACAGGCACGTGCCACCACGCCTAGCTAATTTTTCTATTTTTAGTGGAGACGGGGTCTCGCTCTTGCTCAGGCTGGTCTTGAACTCCTGAGCTCAAGCCATCCTCCTGCCTCAGCCTCCCAGAGTGCTAGGATTACAGGCGTGAGCCACCGCGCCTGGCTGAGCCTGAGGTTTAGTCATACCTGGGACAAATAGGACAGAGCTTGTGAACTTTTGGGTGAAAGCAGGTGTTTCTCCCTTCCTGAGGCTTCGCCTGGGATGTGGGGGCTTTGCTGGCAGCGAAGCCCCTGACCAGGGTCTTCGGGTGATGTAAGGCGATGGGTGCTGGCCCGAAAGCCCCTACGCAGGTAGGTCTGCAAATGAGGTCCAGAGGGAGGGGCACTGCACTGGGAGTCAGGATCGTAGCAGGCTGTGCAACCCTGGGCAAGTGGCTTTCCCTCTCTGAGGCTCAGTTTCCTCGGCTGTAAGGTGGGTGACTACTGATCACTACAGCTCACGGTCGTCAGGGAGGTCAGCCGAGGCGTTGGATCAAAAAGTGATCTTGGGAGCTTTAGAGGTGGCCGATGTGAGGATAGGCGGTGGGTAGTCAGGGCCGGGTCAGGCTACCCTGGAATGTTGGTGCCTGTCCCATTTTCACGTCCTCTGGACACAGACCTTCCCGGGTATCTGGAAGGCTCCTGGGCTACTCCATGTTCAATGACAAAAAGAATTCCTGGCTGGCTGCAGCACGGAGGGAATAACGTGGAGGTGGCTGAGCAGTGAGGCCTCTTGCTATAGCTAGGGGACAGCGTTTGTGAGTGGAAGGTCTCGGGGGGAGACGAGTCTGTGAGCAGCCCGTGTGACTGGCGTCTAGAACAGAAATAGGCCGGTGAGATGTGTGTGGTGGCAGGTGTTCCAGACGCCAGCTGAGCTCCTGCACCTCCTGCTTGGGCCACCCATGCTCTGGGCAAGGATGACAGGTGGAACCACGCCTGTTTCACCCGGGAGGAAACTGAGGCCCAGGGGGTTAAAGGTCAAAATGCCACGTTCATGCTAGAGCCCCAGCGAGCACTGAGGGCATTCAGGCTTCAAGGGTTTCCTGGGCACCTCTTCTGTGCCCAGCCCTGGGGGGCCCTGGTGGCCAGGGGCTTGCAGCCCACTGACTGGAAGCAGCGGTTCTCCACCTTGCTTCTGAGTGGGGCCTCCGGAGTCCTGCACGATGGGACCCCGTCCACCCCCGCCCTTTCCCCCCACTCATGCTGGCCGCACTGGCCTCCTTGTCACCCAGAACCCACCAACATGTCTGCCTCGGGCTGTGCTCACCTTCCCTCTGCCTGGGCTGCCGGGGCCCTCGCCTGCCTTCCTCCCACCTTGAGTCTCTGCTCAGCTCTCACCTTCCCCACGGAGCCAAGTCTGATCCCCTCCCGCAACTGGCAACGCCGGATCCCCAGCCCACTCTGCCCGGGTGATGGGGGGCTGGGTGGTGGGGTCCAGGGTGATGGGGGGTCCTGGGTTATGGAGGTCCTGGGTGATGGGCCAGATGATGGGGGGGTCCCAGTGATAGGGGCCCAGGCGATGGTGTGCGCTCTGACCACGAAGGAGAGGGGGCTGCCTCTGGCATCGCAGGGACCCAGCACAAAGTGGGGGGATCTCTCCTCGAATGCCCCCTCTTTCTGAGGCTTGAGACAGAGCTGGGTGGGTGAATGGGGGAGAGTCCATCGGGGTCCCTGCCTGTGGGGTCCCATGGAAACATCCCACTGAGGGGAGAACACTCCCCATGCTCAGTTCTGGATGAAGGACCCAGCCTGCTAGAGGAGGAGGAAACACAATAGCATAACCCTGACCCCGCTGGGTGGCAGTGCCGGTCCTGGGGGTGGACCAGGTGCCCTCTCATGCACGGTCCTGTGCGGCTTCTCCTCAGGGGTGTGCAGCGATGACCACCTGCGATCCTGGAGGAAGCCGTCCTTCCTCTCTTGAGTGAGACAATGGCCTGTGTGTGCCCAGAGGGCATCTCTGTATGTCCCCTGCAGGGTCCTGCTGGGCCTGGAGGTGTCCATGCCTCCCCCCGCTGTTGCTGAGGAGGTGCAGTGCCGGGCAGAGCTGGGCCACACGGGCCCTCGGCAGGGTGCCCCAGGCAGCCACTCTGATCAGCCTGAGAGAAGGTTCTGGAAGAGATTGCGGACATCCCCCGGGTGGTCCATGGGCAGCAGCAGGGGCTCCCAGGAGGGGCCAGAGCCTGCCCGCCCACCATGCTGCAGTGCAGACCGGCCCAGGAGTTCAGCTTCGGCCCCCGGGCCCTGAAGGACGCGCTGGTCTCCACCGACCCGGCCCTGCAGCGGCTCTACGTCTCTACCTTCTCCCCCGCCGAGAGGCTCTTCCTGTCTGAGGCCTACAACCCCCAGCGGAGCCTCTTCTGCACGCTGCTCATCCGCACGGCCTTCGACTGGCTCCTGAGCCACCCAGAGGCCCCGGAGGACTTCCAGACCTTCCACGCCTCCCTGCAGCACAGGAAGCAGAGCCTGGCTCGGAAGCACATTTACCTGCAGCCAATAGGTATGGGAGGGACGGAGCCATCGGGACCCTCCTGGAGGGACCAGTCCTGTAGATAGCACAAGGGGACCCTCTATGCAGGGGGTGTTTTGTGCAAGGGTCTCCAGGCAGGGAAGAGGGCGCTGGACATGTTCAGGACTTGGGGCTGGAGGTGGGAGGCCCCGGGGCCATGGGACCGTTCCACGTGCAGGTGCTGCCTTGTCCAGAGGTGCGTGGCCCTGGCCACATCTGCCGAAACCAGTGCTGTGTCGGGTACTGTGCCATGTGCTTGTAAGATCACTTCCCTTTGGGGGCTGAGAGTAGGGTCAGCCCATTTTGCAGGTGAGGACACTGAGGCTGGCAGAGGTCACGGGTAGAGGCAGCACTGGGCGCAGGTCTGTGTGACCCTGAGGCTGTGCTGGGAGACACTGGGCTGGGCACGGTGGGGACCCAAGGGCCCCAGTGTGGTCACTGCCCTCCAGAACTCTTCGTCTGGCAGAGATTGGGGGATACAGGGTGGGCTGAGGGCTGAGGCCCCACAGGGAAGAGCTCCGCCAGGTGCAGGGAGCAGGAGTGGCTGGGCCGGCCACTGTGCCTCTTAGCGTGCCAAGGTTAGGGTGACAGTGGCCCAGCAGAAAGGGCACGCAGGACACGTGGCACTTGGCTGGAGAGGAGCAAAGGGCTGGCGTTAAGCTTGAGACACCGGTGCACCACACTGCTCCCCTGGGGGCCGCATCTCACAGCGAGCCAGAGGAGGGCAGGACCTCGGCCGGCCTCGCCCTGCACGGACTTGTCACCAGCCTCAAGGTCCATGCGGCCCCCTTCCCGCCCCTTGGGACAGAGTCCTGCAGGTGTCTGTTAGTCTCACTGTCTGTCACCCTGTAGCCAAGCTGCCATCTCTGCCTGTAGATTCTGCCTCCTAAATTGCTCCGGAACCATCCACTTCCCTCTGCCTCCCTGTTGACAGCTCAGAGCCGTGCAGACACGTGGCATCTCGCTGAAACGCAGGTCTGGGCTCCAAGGCCCGGCTGTGCATTTCTAAGCGGCTCCTGGCAAGGCCAGTGCTGCTGCAGCCACTTCCACTGGTCTCCTGCCCCCACCCTTGGTCCGTGTCCATCTGTCCTCCCACCACGTGCTCTGGCGTGTCCCTCCCTCCGTGGCTCCTCCCAGCCCTGAGAGGCCACGCCAGCTGCGCCTGCACCCCACGTCCTCTCTGTTCCAGCCGGGCTGGTTCGCAGCCATTGACTGACCTGCCTGCTCTGCCAGCTGTGCTCGCCTGGTCGGGAGTCCCTGCCTCGGGATTGTCCGGCCCCGCCATGGGCCCCTCCGCCCACTCCCTCCCTGAGCACATGTGCGATTGTGACTAACATCCTCTCATCTGGGCATTGGCCTTTCTTCCTTTTTTGCCCTTTTGGAAAAGCCATGCTTGCTCTCTGCCCGGGAGGGCAGGTCCACCTGGTGTCCTTTAGCTGCTGGCCATGCTGGTGGGGCTCCCTGGGTGTGGGCCTGGGAGGGTGTGGGCCCAGTGGGCTGATGGTGCTGTTTTGCCCCCAGATCTGAGCGAGGGGCCGGTGGGGGGCTCCCTGCTGGACAGCCTGCGCAACTGCACGGAGGCCTTCTTCCTGGGCCTGCGGGTCAAGTGCCTGCCCTCGGTGGCAGCCGCGTCCATCCACTGCTCCTCGCGCCCCAGCCGGGACTCCGATAGGCTCCAGCTCCACACGGGTGAGTGAGGATGGGGCACGGCTCAGGCCAAGGGAGGCTGGGTCCCGACCACTTAGCAAAAGGCCCTTTCCAGAGCCTGGGGAAGAAAGGAAACTTTTTTTTTCTTTGGTGGGAAACATCTATTTCCTGGTCTTTTGGAAAGGAGGACTGGAACAAGGAGTTCCTTTCCCACCCAGAACAGTGTCTGGGACTTGACCAGCGTCCACTGGAAAATTCCAGAGCATTCAGGGCAGGTGAAGCAAGCCCTTTTATGGCCACTGAGCATCTCTCCTGCGTTTTGTCTCTGTAAACCAATTTATGTGTGTCTAGAAGATCTCTACCCACCCCCGCCCAAACCCCTGCCCCTTCCCTGCGGGTTACTGGCAGTTAGTGAGAGTAAGGTTGGGTTGACAGGTGTAGATGGATTGAAGGTTCTCAGATGGAAAGGAGACCCGGGCTCAAGTTTAGGGAGGTCCCCAAGAAGGGGCTGGGGCTCTGCCTTTGTTTGGCTGACATTGGATAGGGAGTGAGTGGATGGACATCTTTCATCAGATCTGGGAAATTCTCAGTCATTGCCTCTTTCAAGTATCTCTGCGCCATCCTCTTTCTCCTCTCCTGGGACTCCAATTAGATGTATATTAATCCATCTTACTTTCTTTTCTGCACCTTTTTTTCCCTCTGTATATTTCTTTTTTGAACATTCATGCTTTAGTCTCAGTTCATTCTCATCCTCTAATTTACTAATTCTCTGTAGCTGTATCTATGGTGCTCTTGAGTTCCTATTTCAGTTGTCATATTTTTCAGTCCTATAGTCTTTTTCAAATTAGCAGTGTCACTTTTTTTTTTATGGTTCCCAGTTCCTTGGTAAATTTTTTTTAAGTTCAGCATTTATGTCCACGAACATAGTTGCTTAACAGTCTGTGTCTGATGACTCCGGAGTGCCTATGTGGCTGTATTTGTTATTTCTGCTAATTCTGTCTGTTATCTTGCCTCATTGTGTGCCTTGTTATTTTTTATTGTTAGCTGCGCATCCTATTTGAAAAATTAGTTTAACTTGTGGAAGAGTTTGTGGCCTGGGGTGATAATTTTGTTTAGAGGGTATTTTCTTTTCCCTTGGCTGGGCACCTAAGGGCTGACTATCTGGGACAAAGACATGAAACTTTCATGCCATTCTGATGACCCTCAGGAGTATAGTCTGCATCCCTCCCAGGGTGTGACACTTTGGGGAGGCAGCAAGAGTTGGGGGCATGTCATTAGAGTCACCCTGACCACTCCCCTATCTCAGAAACAGCACAGAGTGATCTCTTTGGGCTCTAATCTCATTAGGTCTCTAATTTACTTAAGGTCATGTTTATTGAAGCATAATTTAGATAGTAAAATTCTTCATTTTAGTGTATAGTTCTTGAGTCTTGACAAATGCATAGGCCACGTAGCCATTGCCATTGTCACATATAGGACAGCTCACCACCCCCACCCAGCTTGTTGGGTTATCCTTTAGTGGAGGATTGGTTTAAATTCCCTAGTGTACCATTATGGGGAGCAGCTGATGTTGTTTCCAGGGTTGACAGTGACCCCCTGGCTGGGATGGGCTGCCCTCCCATGGTGGCACATTCCTTTTACATGTCCCAGTCTTCGGGTTTGGTCACTCTGAGAACCAGCGGCTCGCTGGGCCACAGCCGACACTCTGTGGGCTTCCTCCACCCCTGAGGGTCTGGCTGGGGCCCTGGGAGCATGCCCTGCCTTGGGTGTAGCCCCCAAACAGAGCCTGGGACTCCCTGCCTCACGGAGGGCTAGGCCCTGCTGCCTCAGCCCGCCTCACCCCCTCCCTGCCGTAGGCGGTGTTGTCACAGGTTAATACCGCTTCTCCCTGACTGGTTCTCCTGAGAGATGCAGGGACGTCATGCCTCTGTCCCATCCACGCTGAGGACTGTGGTACCTCAGAGACCCCAGCACTGAGTCCCATAGGGGTCTCTCGTGGGCTCTCCACCCCCACTGCTTAGCGAGTAACTGCTAAGCCCACACTTTGGAGGAGACGTGGAGCCCCGGGAAGCTCTCAGGAAAACAACAGCTGGAAAGGAATTGGGCTCAGGAAGGTTCAAGAAGCAGGTAGAACCCAGAGGCTATGCTGAACTGCATGCCTGTGGTTAGATTAGCTTGGTTTAGATCACTGTATTAGTTTCCTGGGACTGCCATGACAAATGACCTCATCTTAACTTGATTGCATCTGCAAAGACCCTGTTTTCAAATAGGGTCACCATTACAGGTACCAGGGGTTAGGACTTCAACCTATCTTTTTGGGGGTCATAATTTCATCCGTAACAATCATCATTGTTGCCTTCACAGCAAAAATTCCTTGGCCTGTCCTCCAATTTTAAAGTGTTGGTTACATGTTAAGATAATATTTTGGATACATTAGGTTAAATCAAATTTATTAAATCAATATAGTCTGCTTCTTTTTACTTTAAAATTAGGGAAATTTAACATTTCAAGTTACACGTGGGGCTCGTGCTGCATTTCTGCAGGCCAGGGATGCACTTTGCTATTACCAACGACTGCGGCGTCTCTGTAATCAGATTCTGAACAGCTTACCCTAAGGCCCCTCCCGAGTCTGCGGCCCGGTCTCGCTAGCGCAGGCTCTGATGGCACTTTGACCTCTGGAAGCCCACTGTTCCTTCCCTGCCTGGGTCTTAGTTGTCACCTCCCCAGGCTGTGACTTCAGGGTTCTTTATAATCATGCCCTGGTACACCCTCCTCCCCTTTTGACACCCAACCCCGTCTGCCACGTGGCTGAACGCGATGGGAGGAGTCTCTTTGCAGATGCGTGACTGAGCCCAAGGGCCCTTGGTGTGCCCGGCAGTCCCTGGCCTTCCCGCCTCTTCTTTCACTCGCTTCTCTTTCTTTCTTCTTTTCTGATTTTTTTTTTGCTGAGGAAATGCGAACAAAGGAGAACTTCCACACCTTCCTCCCACCTGCCCACACCTGGGCTGCCACTCGGCCTCCCCTCCTCTCTTACCGTCAGACCCCCAGCTCCTTGTCAAGGCCACCCCGCCTGCTCACAGACCCCACCGAGGTCCCCACCCCACCTGCTCACAGGTCCTGCTCCTACACCCTTCCCTCTTCCGCGTCAGACACAGGCACTGACATTCCCCATCTTATTAATAAAAACCTCTTTTGCCCCCTGTGCCCGCAGCTCCCAGCCCACTTATCTGTTCCTTTTTATAGCAAAACCCCTTGGTAAATGCTTTTCTCTGCTGGTGGTCTCTGCCCCGCACGCCCTCCCCAGCTGACTCCTGACTGTCCCCCGGCCCTCTCCCCTCAGATGGCATCCTGTCCTTCTTGAAGAACAACAAGCCGGGTGATGCACTGTGCGTGCTGGGCCTCACGCTGTCCGACCTGTACCCCCGAGAGACCTGGAGCTACACCTTTGGCAAGTTCCTTCCAGGGCACGGTGAGCCTCCTGCCTGGGAGGGAAGCTGGCGCGGCTCCTCAGCCTCTGCGGCCCCCACAGGGCAGGGCACCCTCCTGGGGAAGCGTATGTGTGTCTGGAAACAGCTGGGGCCATGCCCTCATGTAGACACACACGCTGGCAGGGCAGGGCCTCCCAGGCCTTGCGGGTCCTCAGGCTGTGGCCGGGTGGCAGGAGAGAAGATGGGTTTGGTGGTGGGCTCCCCAGAGCCCAGGCTGCCCTCTGAGCCCCCTTATCTCTGCTTCTCCCCAGAAGTGGGCGTCTGCAGCTTTGCCCGGTTCTCGGGGCGATTCCTGCAGTCGGGGCCTGGCACCCCTGACCGGGCCCTGGTGGAGGCGGCAGCAGATGGCCCTGAGACCCCCCTGCAGGACAGAGGCTGGGCCCTGTGCTTCAGTGCCCTGGGGATGGTCCAGTGTTGCAAGGTGGGCTCGGTGGCTGGGGGCGCTGCCCAGGGGCCTGGGAAGATGGCGGGGAGGGGAAAGGCTGGGAATACGGAGGACATGCAATCGAAGGACCTGTGCAGATGCTGGCTGAGCCGTGTCTGTCTGACTGCCCCAGAGCCAACCACACCAGTTCACCTTTTTCCCTGGGTGCAGCTGGGCCAGAGCTGCCAGCAGCGCCCCATGCAGCCTGGGGCAGTGGGGGCGCTTGGGCATCAGGGCGTCAGGCTCCTGGGGGAGGCTTCTGAGGCTCCCCAGGGCTTGAGCTGCAAGGCAATGGTGGTGATGACTTTCCCCCCAGGTCACGTGCCACGAGCTCTGCCACCTCCTTGGCCTGGGGAACTGCCGCTGGCTCCGCTGCCTCATGCAGGGCGCGCTCAGCCTGGACGAGGTGCTGCGGCGGCCCCTGGACCTCTGCCCCATCTGCCTGCGGAAGCTGCAGCACGTCCTGGGCTTCAGGCTCCTCCAGAGGTACAAGGTGAGTGTGCCACCTGCTGCGGCCCGGCACGAGCTCCGGAGGCTGCGAGCAGAAGCCCGAGAGCGCCACCTGGAGACCACCGGGTGGAAGGACGGCCCCAGGACCAGGGGCTCATCCTCATTTCTGGGGAAGATTTGTTTGCACTCTGAACTCAGAGTTTCTGAGTTTGCAAAGGCCAGTGGTGTTTATTTTTCTTTAAACCCACCTTTGGATGAAAACAAGTTAGTTAAAAGTTTTCACTGAATGAAGGCATAAGAGCTATCAATGAAATAGCTTCAGCTTAACTTTAAAACTGAAAGTTTTAAAGGAACCTCATTGTGTGCGGTTCAGTGCAGCTCCTGCCTCCTCCTCTTTAAGGCTGGGCGGGCTGGGCTGCAGAATGGCTGGTTTCTGGGGTAAGTTAGGGGAATGGTTCCCAGGGCAGCAGGTCGGATGCCCTGGAGGGCTGGGCCCTGCCCTCTTCATTCCCGCCTCTGGGCCTGAGAGTCTGCATTTTGCACAGGCTCACAGGTCTGGCCCCCACAGCTGAGGGCCCTGAAATGGAGGCCCGGGCATCTCCAGGTCACAGAGCTGCCCCACGTGGATCTTCTCTGAACGACCCTGGGGGTCAGGAGAACAGCAAGGGCATACCTCGGAGATGCCCCCGCCTAGTTAGAAGGCCAGAGGCAGCCTGGGCTGGGGGTGGAGCATGTGTCTCAGCAGCTCATCTGCCGGACAGGGAGCAGGGCCTTCCTCACCCGCAGAGGCTGCCTGCTGCTACCCTCGTGTCTGATCAAGGGCGGCTCTTAGTATCCATCCGCACGAGGCTGTGGATGGCTCAGTCTGCAAAATGGGTTGAGATCTCTCACTTTTTGTCCTTCCATTGGGGTCCTGTTCAACTGTACTGTAACTTTATACACTCCCTTGCACACCCCAACCAGGACTGTGCCTTCCCCAGACTCGTAACCTGGTGACTAGTCCCTGGACCCATCCGGGATCTGAGTGGGAGACGGCTCCTCTTCTGCGAGCGCCACCTCACATGGCCGTGGAGGGCTCTGGAGACCCAAGAGCGCCCTGGGCCCTCCTGGCTGTTGGGGGAGGTGCAGATGTGGGGTCACCTGCTGTCCCTGGCTGCCGGGCCAGCCCGAGGACAGGTGCTGGACAGCTGACAGAGGGCCTGGCCAGAAAAGGTCTCTGCTGCCGTTAATAGCAGTCAGTGAAATGTCCTCTCACGGAGCGAGTCCTGTCTGTGGTGTCCACCCATTCCCGTGGTGTAAACCACGGCTGATCTCCAGCTGCCAGCGTGTCACCGAGTGCCCAGGTGGGAGGAGGTGTGTGGTGGCTGTGGTCATGCAGCACGTCCACCGCACAGATCCGGGAGAGGAGGGTAACCTTAAAGCAGAGTAAAACGTAGAAAATATCCAGGAAGTGAGGAGTTTTGAGCGCCTTTGCTTTAAAAACTTTTAATTATGAGCTTTATACAATTTAACTTTGAATGGTGGCTGGGTTAACAACTAGCTTTCAAAGTTCCTGAAAGGTGAACCGGGGCTCTAGTGAGCAGGTATATCTGGCTCCAGCACAGCCCGGACTCCAGTCCCCCGAGGCTGCTGGCTGGAAGAGCCCTCACATCACCCATCTGACACGGTCCCCTGGGTAGCTGACAACGGTGGGTCCCCTTCGGGAAGGAGCTGGGTCTCCTGGCAGCTCCCTGGCTAGACAAGTGCCCGGGCAGAGAGAACTCAGCCTGTGTTTCTCCCTCTTAGAGACTCCACGCCTGGACTCGGGTGGTGGCAGGGACGTGGCCCAGCCAGGAGACAGGGGACCCGTCTGTGTCGGAGGACACCCTGCCCGTCAGCGCCGACTCAGGCATGTGCTGCGAGAGCGACTCGGAGCCCGGCAGCAGCCTGTCGGAGCCCCTTACGCCCGACGCCTGCAGCCACGCCTGCTCCATGGGGCCAGAGCTGGAGCCCGAGGATGGGCTGAGCTCCCTGGTGGCCTCTGAGGCTCCACCGCTGCTCGGGGGCCCTGCAGCAGCCATCAAGGAGCATGAAGGGTGGCTGGCCACGTGCATCCAGGCCCTGGAGAGGGAAGGGGCCGAGGAGGAGCTGGCGCAGGTGGACCAAGCTGTGGACGCCCTTGACCGGTGGGAGATGTTCACAGGGCAGCTCCCAGCCACCAGGCAGGACCTGCCCCGTGGCCGAGACAGCGTGGGGCTGCGCAGGGTGCTGGGGGGCACGTTCTCCTCCCTGAGGAGGAGGCTGAGTGCTCGCAAACTCTCCAGGGCGGAGTCTTCCCCCTGCCGCCGGGAAGGGGAGGAGGACTAGCACAGCATGGGCTGTCCCGTGGCTGTCACTGTCCCGTGACCGAGGGTGCGGACACACTGGGGATTAGTAGGAAAGGTCCTCTCAAGGAGCTGCAGGATCTGTCCTCAGACGGCTCTTTTAGCCTGTGTCGCGCCAGCAGCCCCCAGCACCCCACCGATGCCTCTCATCAAGCGCTTGGACGTGGCTGTGCGTGGCTCCTCGCCTGCCGAGGGAGCAGGGTGCTCCCTGTCTCCTTCCAGGGGGCGCAGTTGGGCCTGCTGAGCTGTTCACTTATTTCCGGCCAGAGCGGGAGAGGCTGTCCCAGGTGCTGGCACAGGGGTGGCCTGGGGGCAGGCGGGCTCTGCTACTGCACACCCAGCTGTCAAGGCTGGTACCGGTTGGTCTCTACTCAAAGAGAAAGTGACAGGGTTTTGTTTCTCTCTAAAGTGTCACACACACCCCAGGGCCACTTTCTGCGGCACTAATGGCTCGGGTCCATGAGCATCTCTGTGAAAGTTCTGGAGAATGTGCCCCCCTGGGCTTCACCTTCTCTTCTGACAAACGCTGCAGGAAAGGTGGGTGTCTAACTCACAGCCTAACGCCGTATGTGATGCAGAGGCCACCTTATTTTCAGGCTGCTGTTGGTTGTCACTCGCAGCAGCGAAGATAAACGGCAGAGTGTTCTCAGGACCATTTCCTGACAAAGGCGGCTGGTAATGGTGTTCAGATCATCTGCGTCTTTACTGGCTTTGTCTAGTTCTGTCAGTGGCTGAGAGAGGGGTGTTAAGATTTCCGACCATGTCTGTGTAATTGTCTGTTTCCCTTTAAATTTGACGAACTTTGCTTCCTGTATTTCAAAGCTTTTTTATGTTATACACATTTGTTTCCTGGTGAATCGACCCATTTATCATCATGAAACGTCCCTGTCAGTCTGCAGTGTGAGAGTCCCAGGGAGAGAACCTTCCGGCTCCGACAGCAGAAACCCTTCAGCGTGAGGAGGGTGGGCCACGGCTCTTTTCCCATCTGGGAAGAGGCAAGAACTGGGCAGCTCGTAGGTTTTGTGGGTGGGTAGCTTATACAGTTTTGGGGGCCTTCTGAGAAAATCTAAAATACAAATTTAAAAGCCCCCCAGTCCCAGAAAACGCAAAGGGATGAGTACATACTGAATTTTAAAAAAGGTCTCGCTCCGTCACTCAGGCTGGAGTGCAGTGGTGCGATCGCAGCGCACAGCAGCCTTGAACTCCTGGGCTCAACCATCCTCGGGCCTCAGCCTCCCAAAGTGCTGGGATTACAGGCGTGAGCCACCGCACCCAGCCTGACTGAATTTAGAGAAGATGCAGCTCAGAAATAGTATCGTACCTCTTCAGTGCCCCATTCTCTTTCCTGTGACCTGGGAGGTGACTGTGACGGAATGCAGAGAAGAGCCAGCCAGGCCTTTCCGAGAGTGACCACGGAAGATGCCAGCAGAGAGTGCGCTATAGTAACAGAAGACAAAGGCCAATGCCGGTGTCTACTACTGCAAACAGGCCGCCCAAAACTTGATGGCTTAAAGCCACAACAATCTGTTTAGCTTATGGATCTATAATTTGGGCAAAGCCTGGTGGGGAAGGTTTACCCTGGGGCTCAGCTGGAGGGTCTGCCTCAGCGATGGTTCGCTCTCGTGGCTGCTGCTGGAAGTGGGCCAGGAGCTCAGGCAGGCCTCGGTTCCTGCCCACGCGAGCCCCTCTGTGGGGCCTGGGCCCTCACAATATGGCGGCTGCCATCCCAGGGCGGGCATCCCGAGCGTCAGAAGGAAGCTCTGGGGCCTTTCGTAACTTGGCCTCAGAAGTTGTAGAGCATCACTTCTGTCACACTCTACTGAGGCAGTCACAAAAGGCCACCCAGGTTCACGGTGGGGGGGAGACACAGATTCCATCTCGGAATGGCGACATGGCATGAGCATTTTCTGGAAGAGACTGTGAGATAGGAAAATACTGTTGTGGCCATTTATGAAAAATCTGCCCCAGTGTTTGCTGCTTGGATTCGGCTCCCACACCTCCTACATAAACTTACCTGTTTTCCAGGTTCCTTCTGTCTTCTGCAGAAGGTTAATCACCGAATGCCGTAAGACTAAACAGAGGTAACCACAACCCGAACGGCCAGGCCCGGCCTGAGGGTGGTTGCTCATCCGGGTCCCGCACGTGCTAGGGGCTTGTTACCAAGTCCTTAGCCCTGTCTCGCTGTGCTCGTGGCCTTTGGCTCCCAACTGTGATGAGTAACCCCCAAAAGTGTTTTGAAGCAAGAGGGAACAAACCACTAAAAATAGAACTTTTATCCATAGCCTTTACCAGTTGCAGATGAGAGTGAAATTTTTTAAAATAGCTGCTGGGAGGAACATTTTAAAAATAAAACTTTCAGGAACAGAGATCAAAGTTTCCTTTCTCTGCTCAGATCTTAGCCCCAGGTCCTGTCCATGATGAAGGGGAAGAGCAATGTGGGACAGTCACAGCGGGAGAAGGCTCTGTGGGTGGGGGGATAATGGGTGCTACCTCCTAGTGACGTCGCAGCACGGGGGTTGGGGGTCTCTGTACACTCTGAGCTGAGACAGGGCACAGCTGAACATTGTAAGAGTTGAACTGAGCTAGAGATAATGGTTTCCAAGAAACAAGGAGCCTTTTTCCTTTTTAATTTTAAAAATGCAAAGTCAACTTACTTCTTCCTTGTCTGTCAAAAGTCTGAGGTTCGTGAGGACAGGTCTTGTAGCTGGACGACGGCCCCTCTTCTGAGAACCTCACCCATCTCAGTAGGTCAAGTCAGAGGAGCTTGAAAGGAACTAGAAACATGTTAGGGTCATGACGTGTACTGTCTGCATAACCGCCAGCGCAGGAGATGGGGCGAGGGAAGATAGCACGCGCCTTCTAAAGTAGCCGCAACACTCGCCCGTCACAGCCACATTCTGACGAGGGACTGAGAAGCAGGGCCCCCATCTAAGAGGCAAATCCCTCTTTGGGCAGCCCTGACACCCCTCTCCTGGCCTCCCATTCATGCCCCTCTTCCTCCCTAAAGCCCAAAGCCATCAGACTCCTGCCATGGTGTGAGCCCGACAGGACAGGAAGGTGATGCAGCTCTGCCCCACCCGTTTCAGGAGGGAGAGATGTGGGCCTATTAACCCCGCCCCGCGGGACATCTGAGTCAGACCCTCGCTGATGACACAACGCTCCAAAGGGCTTAAAAAAAATAAACATGCAACGGCTTAGTCAAGCAGCTAATGGTCAAGCTAAGAGTCCAAATTTAGATCCCACCAAGTTCAAAGGGATGCTAAAACACTCCAGGGACACACCCACTTATAGGAGTGCTACGTGTGGTGCCAAGAGGAGCCGCCGTCCAGACCCAACGGGCAGGGGCAGCCGGGCCTCAGAGGGAGGGACTGGCTGCTGTCCTCAACCAAACCTGCTCGAGAAAGGCAAAGCTTCCCTTACAAATAAACTCACCTCCTAAGTACCACCCACCATCCTCGACTGTCCAAATAGCCATGCAAGGCAGATGCCATCGTGCCCCTGTTGTGCCTGCAGAAGCTGAGACCCAGGCAGGTTTGGTCGCATGCCCGAGCCTCGGACAAGGTAGAGCTGAAATTCAGACATTGTCTGTTCTCGAGCCCTGTGTTCCTCCCTGGCTCTGCGACTTTCTCAGGGAAGGGGCCAGGATCTTCAAGGCCTGCACCCCGACCCCTGGGCAGCCCCACCTAGCGCCTGCCCTGCAGTGTCTGATGACCAGGAAGCGTTCTGGCTGCTGCAGCACTTTTGGGCTCTCTGAGGAGAGGCCTGGGTGGGTGGCCGGTGCTCTTGGGTGCAGATGCCAACTCAAACAAACCTGGAGTTGCTGGGGCTTCACTGGTTTGTTTGTGCAAGAAGGGTGAGTCCCCAACAGGAATATTTTTATCCTCAGGAAGACAGGAGAATCAGGTCTTCAGGAGGAGGCTCGCAGACCTGGCCTGGGGCCTGCCTGTGCTGTGAGGGGACAAAGGCTGTCCTTCTGTGCCCACTCAAGCGAGGGCCACAGAACTCCTGAAGCCCAGCGCCTTCTGGGGGAGGCCGGGGGGCAACTCAGCCTGGATCCGGGGCGCCTGGTGCTCTCCCCGCAGCTGCGTGTCGGGCTGGTCGGTCTGATCCCTGTGGGGCAACTACATGCAGAGGAGCCCCCAGGGTTTCAAAGAAACCCAAGGAAACAGCAAATTTATGGCCCTTAGCACGACAGGCTGTCAAAGATAAACACTGCGGAGTAACCTAGGAAGTATCTCCTGCTTTACTGTAAAGGACTGTGGCTTGTGAAAGCTGTTAAAATAAATGCAAATAACTGGTGGAAATGGCTAACAAAGTCTTTCCTTTTCCAACATTATACAGCATCACCTTGATGAATGAGAACCCGAAATAACTGAGGTTTATTTTTGAACTCAGCTTCTTGGGTAAAGAGGCAAACGAAAACAAGCTCATGTCGGGGTTTATTTTAAACAGCGATTTCCAAGAAACATCCTGGGGTCACCACACGTTCAGTCCAGCTCTCCCCCTGCAGTGTTCCCCGTGAAGAACAGAGACCATCCAAGGTATGTGCCGGCGTCACTGAACGCAACCGTCCGCGCTTCCTAGGGCTGCACGGGGACCACGTCCACCCGGTGCTGACAGCATTTCCTGTCCAATCTCGCACCCTGACGCGACCCCACGTGCTCACAAAATTAACCAGAAACTAAGTCAACCAGGTGCCACGAGTGAGGCCACTCCAAATGCCCACCTCCCAGGCACTGTAATAAACACACATTTGTCATGTTGAAACTGGGCCAGGCCCAGCGTCACTGGCTCCCCCAAACTCCCCCATCCTGTTCCTGCCACACAGGCTACTGTGTTCCCAACTCCACTCCGGCCCTCCGCATCTGCCTCTCAGGGTGGGTGCTCCACCCGCCACGGTCGCCTGGTGCTCTGGGTACCGCCTGCTGGTCTTTATGGCATTTGGCACATGCTCATATCTGTAGGGCCTCCCGCATCAGTCTGTGGCCAGGGGGAAGGAATGAGGATGTCATGTTTTGTTCGTCCCCGACTCACCTGTCACAAGGACAAAGGTGGCTGAGCACAGTGGGAGGCTTCTGGGACAGCGTCCGGTCAGGCTGAAGCCGATGCCCCTCCTCAGTCAGGCTTTTAGTGACAAAAGGCGATTTACTTTTCACAGTTGCTTCCAACTCCTGTCTAAAGTAAGGGCTCAATTTCAAATGCAGCGGAATTGTCCGTCGTTAGTGGGCCGGCCCCTTTCATCCTGAGGGACCATGCTAGCCGGGCTCAATCTGCGGTCGGGGACAGCTGGGCAGGCCGCGCAGGGCTGAGCTGCCACCTGGCTCCCGGGAGTCCCTCTCCCTGTGTTCTGCCCAGCCATGGCCAAGCCCCGGGAGAAGCTTGGCGTCAGTGACAGGCCTGTCGCCCTCCTTCCCTTAGAGGCAGCAGCACAGGAACCGGGGGGATGGAGCTGCTTGGCCAGAGGGCCTGGGAAGAAGAGGCAAGGACGTCTGTGCAGAAAACGCAGCCGGCAGGGGCGCAGAGCACACAAGCAGGAAGAAGTGGGAAGGGACAAACATGCAAAGGCGACTGGGCCGCCTTCCACCCACGCCCCTCTGGATGGCCTGTGGCAGGTCCCACGGGCATCCTGTGAGGGTTAGTGAGGGCAGGGTGGGGGCAGCAGCTCTCCTGGGTGCCCCCCAACTCCTCTGACAAGACAACTGAGGCCCAGCTGCCCCCCAACTCCTCCAACAGAGCCGAGGCCTGCGGGGTCCTGCGTGGGAGGTGCAGACCAGGACATGGAACGTCTCCTCTTCATCCCTGCTGCTCTTCCGGCCTGTCTGCGTCCCCTGAAAGCGGTCGTTTTATGTCGGGCTCCTGATGGCACAACCCGACGTTTGTCCTGGACTCTGAGCAGGAGCTATCCCTAAAAGAAGCAAAGGAGAGCCCCCCAGGTGGACCCCCTCCCCTGCCCTGGTGGCAGAGCCCAGAGCCCAGGTCCCCAACGCATTAGCCCCACAACAGGCCTGTCCTGAGGTTAACAACTCTGCCCTGATCAAGTGAGCTTTAATCACGTGATTGTATGGCATTGTTCTTATTTTTAAAAGTCCAGTCCAAGTGGAAATACACCTAAATGTAGGTATCTTAGCCCTGAGATTAGAGATGACTTGATACACAGAATTCTGTTATTCAGATTTTCTATAATGCTTACATATTACATTTTCATTCTCAAAATTAATGCTATAAACCCAAATTAAGGAAAAATTCTTAAAGATGAACTTCTAG
>RJWJ010034195.1:0-17797 GCA_004363605.1 Indri indri | reverse complement strand
CTTGAGCCCAGGAGTTTGAGGTTGCTGTGAGCTAGGATGACGCCATGACACTCACTCTAGCCAGGACAACAGAGTAAGACTCTGTCTCAAAAAAAAAAAAAAAAAAAAATGAGCCCCAACTTTTCAACTCTACGTCATCTATTTTTCTCATCTGTATTTCCAACTGCTTTCAGCTGGACCCACAGGAACTCCATATTTAACTCGCCCCCAAACGAACTCATCGTTTTCTTCCCATTCTTCCTCTTAAGAGCTCCAACTCGGTTAACATCACCACCATCCCTCAACATGATGGATTTAAGCTCAGGGGAGATTTGCTTACTCTCGTCCGCCCATCCCTGATTCCTGTCTACCAAGCGCCGCCGTCTCTGGAAGCGCATCCCCCCTCTCTCTTCCATTTCCACTGCCCGTCCCACTTCTCACCAAGCTCATCCCCAAACCCCGGGGAGTTTCCTTACGTGGGATCTGCACTTCTCGTGGCTGCTGGATTTATTTTCTAAACTCTGTGTGTCTCTGTCTCTCTATCTCTAAGAGCCTCGCCAGGCTTCTAGCCAGTCAACATCCCTTCACTCTGCCTCCTTGACTGCTTGTATTTCTGGCCCGCCCGGATGCCTCTCTCCCACTACTCTGCCTCTCAAATTGCTCCTCCTCCTCCAGAGCCCATATCAAGTATCACCTCTCCTAAGCAAGCCTTTTCCCAAACCTTCGGGCAGGATGAACAGCGGCGCTCTCCTCTGCTCTGATAGCATCTTGACCGTGCCTCTGTGACAGCACGGCCGCAGTTGTCAGGTGCATGTGGGTGGGTGGAGGGAGACAGCGGAGGTGCCCCTGGAGAACCTGAGCACAGTTCCCCTCCGAGAGTGAACTCATAAAAACAATATGTAACGGAAAAAACAAAGTGCCTGCTAGGCTCCAAGCAACAACGCCTTTTACTAGCAACAGCTGTAGCCTGTAGCCAGTGATGTTCCTGTAGCTGCAGAAAGGCTGCGTTAACAGAAGCAGGTGCTGTCGGAGGAGGTGGGATCCAAAGAGGCACATTCTTGTGTTTCCAGTCTTTTCCAGGGGAGCACTATGCCGATGGAGGTTGGGGTTACATTCCAGGCACTGGAGTGGTGGTGTCCAGCAAGGGACCGCGCTAGTGTCTCCTCTGGTCTCACCTTGATCTGAACTAACTATCCCAGGAGCCCCCTGCTGTCTGGTCATGGTCACCAGAAAGGCCCAGGATAACAAGGGGACATGCTGTATTATGTAGAAAGGGCAGCCCTCTAGGAATCATTCCAGTCCCTGAAAGGGCCAGCCCATACCACATGCTCGTTTCTAGCTTACCCATCGGTCTGTGGTTTGGGACGTCTGTCAGTTTATCACGAACTCTGTTGTCGTGTCCAGGTGAACTACAAAGTCTAGTTTCTGGGCCTGCAAGGTTGGAGGCTGGTTGGCCCACCATGGCAATGCCTCTGGGAGGCAGCCAGCCAGCCGTCCCCTTGCCGTCATCGCCACCCACGGATCCTATTCAAAATGCTACAGCCGAGAAATAGAGTTAACTGTGCATGGCTGTGTCTCTCCCACAAGACCAGCGGTTGGCAAAGTTTTGCTATAGAGGGTCATACAGTCAATATTTTAGGTTTTGTGGGCCACAAGGTCTCCATCACAACTACTCAACTTTGCTCCTATAGTGGGTACTAGCTGTACACAATATGTAAACAAACGGGTGTGTCTGCATTCTGATAAAACTTCTTCAATAAAAATAGGCAGTAAGCCAGATTGGGCCCACAAGCCATAGTTTGCCAGCCCTTGCAGCAAGCTGTGAGTTCTTGACAACACCAGCTGTGTATGTCCTCCTTGGATCCACCCCACGTGCCTGGGGCATATTACATGCTCGCTGTGTCTGCAGAATTGAACTGAATGTCTTCCTCCTAAAGGTCCCACAGGCCTTCGCATTGTAGAGATCATGGTAAACACAGAACTGTCCCATCTGAAGGAATCTTAGACGTACCCTCCTTGTCAGTGAAGAGATTTTTCTATGGCATCCTTGACTTGTGACATCTGGTTAACATACTTCCAGGATGCTTCTGCTTTGGTATAACAATCCATTCACTCACCCGCTGGCTGTTGGGGACGATTAGCCTGTCCAACCCAGGTGTGATGAACTGGAAGAATGACATCTCTGTCTCGTGTTGACTGCCTCCCAGGAGCTACTCGATAAACACTTGCTGTCCCACTGATGGTACTAATGAATGAATTTTGTGAACTAACTTTGTAGAAGCTGGTTGTTTTCTATAGAAATTTTAAGCAACCCAAATAAGGACCTGAAGCAGAGAAGACATATTATCTACTAAAAGCATCTAGTCAGCCCTTCGGTGGCTGTAAACTCAGTTGTGATGCCACCTGCCTTCTGCTAACTGGGAGGGAGGCTGCAGCCTTGCCGAAGAGTCAGTGGGCAAACAATGCTCCTCCCAACATGGCTACTTGGACCTGGGGATTCCTTTGCAGCACCCTGGGAAGGCTGGAGGCTCCGAGGAGGCTGTGTGATCCTTTGCAGTGCACATATCCACTCTGGAGCAGGCCTTAGCATGTGGGGTATGGGAAGAGAGACTCGCTTTAGATGGTGAGCTCCTGAAGAACAGAATCCTAAACAGATAGAAGAATTCTCAGGCCAGGGCAGGTGCTCAATAGAGCTCCCATGGGTTGCCTTGGGGGGCATTTCTGCATCCTGGTTACCTGATCCCTCCGACCTGCATCTGGCCTTGGCAGAGCCACCCCAACAGGGGGCTGCCCTGGATTCCACAACGTCTCATTCGTAATACCAATCCCTCCCTTTTCTACAGCTTTAAAACTTTGCAAAGTGCTTTCACATGGCCTTTCTCTCTTTTAATCCACACTGAAATCCTGTAAGGTATGAGCATTGCACATGTCCCAGGCCTCACCAACTTGTGAGGTCCCATTAAAACGAAGGCTCCGTCTGTAGAATTACAGCCCCCAATATCTCTAACACCCCCACACCCTCATCACTTGGTCTCCCCAGTTGCCTTCCAGGTGTCCCAGAAGCTGTCTCAGGTTAGCTCTTTTTTATTTTATTTTTTTTTTTTGAGACAGAGTCTCACTCTCTTGCCTGGGGCGAGTGCCATGGCGTCAGCCTAGCTCACAGCAACCTCAAACTCCTGGGCTCGAGCAACCCTACTGTCTCAGCCTCCCGAGAAGCTGGGACTACAGGCATGCGCCACCATGCCTGGCTAATTTTTTCTATATATATTTTTAGCTGTCCGATTAATTTCTTTCTATTTTTGGTAGAGACGGGGTCTCGCTCTTGCTCAGGCTGGTCTCGAACTCCTGAGCTCAGGACGATCCACCCGCCTTGGCCTCCCAGAGTGCTAGGATTACAGGCGTGAGCCACCGCGCCCGGCCTTCAGGTTAGCTCTTGAACAAGTCTACACATACCCGTCTGCCCTCCTGTCCTCATAGCCACACACCCATGGCCTACAAGCCACTGGAGAGTGGCACGTTGCTGCCAGTGTTTGCCCCGAGACACAGATTTTTGGTAGAATGGGGAACGATGTGGTTCTGCTCCATCTTCGGGCAGGACTTTGTCACCTGGGCCCTAAGGCTACGCTGTGCTCCAAACTCCACTCCATTAGGCCAGGGGTGGGGGCTCAGGAACAGAGAAACTTACGCTCAGGATGTGGGACAAAGGCACAGGACACAGTTGCCGTACCACCCTCCCGCTGTCCTCCTGGCACTTCTTGGTCCCCCGCACTCAAGGATACCTAGAAACTCCCCTTTCTCCTTCAGTCGAAAAAGGGAAGTCCTTGCACATAGTATCACATCCATAAAACGGCTCAAGGAAAGGGTCACTTGTGCTCACACCCAATTTCTACCAAGCCTTGGCCAGTCTTGCTATACGGGCATCGTCTTCCCATTGTATAGTCAGAAAATTGGGGTTTACTGCTCATATAAATAAGTGAATAGGTGAAACGGGGCTTGACCCCAAGTCTCTGACTTTGAAGCCGCTCCTCCTTTCACTTTACCTCAACTGAACAATTTAATGCTCTACCTCGTCTCCTTGTTGGACAAGATATGGTCCATTTTCTATGCCAGAGTTAAACTGTGGCCCGTTCCTGATTCCTCCTTCTTCCTGCCATGCATGGTTATTTGGCAGAGCCGAGAAGCAGGATGATAGTTCATTAGCTTCAAGAAAAAGTCACTGCCACAGGCAGCTAATGCGACAGAGTATTTTCTTTGTAAAAGTAATTTTGGCAGAAGCTGATTATCTTCTGCAGAAATTTTAAGCCACCAAAATAAGAATCATGATTATATTTCCAAGTAAATGCTGCCTCTGTTTAGCTCATGCTTCCCTCTAGGAAGTGGAAAATTTTATAACAAAAGTAAGTCTCTGCATCTTTCCATCTTCTTCACAACCCAAGCCCTGCCTTTTGGAGCCTCCACCTAGAGCAGCTCAATAGAAAAAATAAATATAAACCACAGAAAATAAAAAGTTCATCGCACAAAGCATTACATTCAAGCCATTGTTTCGCATGTTTTGGGTAACTCTAGTTTTTAGTTTAGGGAAGAAAATCTGAAACAGAACAATTACATCACAAGTGGAACATTTATATAGTTACTGGAATAGAAAAATATTCAGTGAAGGGAAAGGCTGCGTGATTTCAATGAGATCCAGGTGGAAAGGTCCTTTCAGCAAATGTCTACACACCAGCCCATAAAAGCGATGGAAAAGGCATGAGATGAGAATAAAAGCAACAAAGTGCCAGGTGCGCATCCTAACTAAACCCACATCCTCTCTGACCTTGTCCTTTCCAGCTGCTCCCGCCATCCACCCTCCTCTCCCCAAAGGGCTTGGATTTCTCTTGTGCCTTCCGGGTTCTTTTGCTCATCGTCCTCCTCTCCTGCCCCACTGGGCAACCAAAGTGTCTCCTGGTCCAGAGCGGGGGAGGGCAGCAGGGAGGATGAAATAACCAATGCAACTAGTAATAGTAACCATAGCAACTTGCGAACCCTTGCTGAGCACCAAGCGCAGGACTGGATGCTTTGCATGGAGAATCTATCCCATTTAATTGTGACACTCCTAGACTGTGGGTTCTAGAATTGTTGCCATTTTATAGTTGGAGAAAATGAGGCATAGAAAGGTTAAGTACCTTGCCCAACATTACACAGCTAGTTAGTGGCAGAAGCTGCTCTCAAGCTTAACCTGGCTCCAGAGTTAATCACCCTTAACCCGTACATCTCCCCACAAGAGCTGTTAATTATTCGTAATTAATTGTAATTAATTGTGGCACAATTTTTTTTACTTATTTATCTCATTTATCTTCCTTAAAATAAATGCTATAAGTAGATGCCATTTGATCCATTTTATAGATGAGGAAACATATCAATATATCCGTTGAACATATATCATATGCCAGGAAAGTTGTGTGAGTGCGTGTGTAGGAGGAGGTAAAACATCTATGTGCATAGTTAGGATTATTATCCATATGTTACACATGGGGACCCTGAGACTCAAAATGATTAAATAACTCATCCGGATGGAAAGTAGCAAAATTTGGATGAGAACCTGAGTCTTCCTGCTTTGACCGCCTCCCTCATACTGCCTACAAATAGACCTTTGAATAAATCTCAAATTGCAGCCCCAAAGCACATGCCGCCTCGCATGTCTGCATCCTCGGGTTCAGTGCATGAGGCAAGGTGGGACAAGCACGGACGCCAGCGAGAACTTAGGGGGCAGCAAAGACGGCAGGGGGCAGGAGTGCTGGGGTAGGGCCACGGGCCTGGGCAACGTGGAGATGAAGCGGCCTGCTTCCCTGAGGTCCTGGGGGAAGCCACTGCCCCAAAGAAGGCAGTGCAGGAAATGCGGAGTACACAGGTGGGACACATTTCTAGCAGGAAGAGGGGAGGCAGCGTTAGAGCAGAATAGCAAAGGACCCCCCTCCTAGCCCCATGGGAGCCAGAGGGACAGTATGGAATATCTGATGGACAGGAGGGGAGGGGAGGCCACGCCCTGCAGGCCTCCCCCTTCTCCAAAGCCCACTATCCCTCTTCCAATCCCACCTCTCCCAGAACCTCCTCCTCACTTACTCATAGCCACATCCCCTACTCAAGGGGACAAGGGGAAGCTTCTTTTTGTGCCACAAAGAGGGCCACATCACAATCTGCATGGGGCCATTTCTGCAAGTTGCGTTCCTGTAGCTGGACTTCCCTTTCTGTTCTTCATCAGAATCACACTGTCGGCTAAATTAAGATTTATAAATCTTTGCCCTGCCGGTTTGTGCAAGGCACGTTTTATACTTGTTCCCGGGGTGATCACCAATTACTCTGGAGTAACTGAAGTAATGAAGCTGGCAGAGGAGCAGGAAAAGTCCGAGAAGAACAGCTTTCCATACGCAAGACTATTAGCAAAATCGATCAATAAAGACGGAACGTCAAAGGGACAGAACAGTAGGGAATCAGAGGGAAAATCTTACAAGGGGGACGGGAGAATGAGAGTCAAACGTGGGAAGAATGGGGCTGTCTGGAGGAATTGCTGGCCTGGTAGAGGTGGAACCTCTCATGTCAATCTTGGCTGAAACTGAAAGAAATTCATCAGGAAAAAAATCTTCATGTGCTCAAATATCTCTAACACTGATTCACAGAGGATGAGCTGCAGAGAAAGAGAACGTCCGTTTACACAGGAAGCCAGCCATTCTCACATAGGCGAGACAGGACTGCTGCCTGAACCGCAGCAGTAGAAGGAGGAGGAGTTTCAAAAGAAACCACGTGAAAAGAGGATTGAGAAAGACGGCATGCTCCTGTCCCGGGAGTCACTCAGTAAGAGTGGCAGCAGGTCTCAACCACGGGCGGAACATAAGCACCAGTCCTCCCAGGGTTAGTGCTTACCACGGGTGCCCAGGAATGGACGGGGTTTTCTGAAAGCAGACCGCATAACTACAAGCAAGGGATATGGACTTGAACTATCTTTATGTATGTTGGAGGTCACATTTTGCAAAAATAGAGTAGCTTATAAAATTTTTTGACATTCCTAGCTAACAATTTCAGCTGTCAGATGAAAGGAGAAACTAGAATTCTGGAGGCAATTTTAACCAATGGGAAAGAACTGGTTTCTGTATGGAAATTATAAAGACCCTGGGAGAATGTGACCATGTCTTTTGGGAGTCCATAATAGCTAGGAAAGGGAGATGACATACATTCCAAGGCAATGCAATAACGAACAATCCCAGTGATAAAGGAAGGATGAGCAAACTCACAATCCAGGGCGGCCACACAGAAAACTTTCTTGTGAACTCATGGTTTTTTAAAAGGACATGTTCATAAGCAATAATAAGGGACCCCTATCCAAGAACCAGTACCAAAAAAGAAAAGGTTTTCAGCCAGGCGTGGTGGCTCATGTTTGTAATCCTAGCCCTTTGGGAGGCCAAGGAAGGCGGATCACTTGAGGCCAGGAGTTCCAGACCAGCCTGAGCAACACAGCGAGACAATGTCTCTACAAAAAATTTAAAAATTAGCCAGGCATGGTGGCATGTGCCTGTAGGTCCAGCTACTCAGGAGGCTGAGGCAGGAGGATCGCTTGAGCGCAGGAGTTTGAGGTTGCTGTGAGCTATGATGACACCACTGTACTCCAGTCTGAGCGACATAGCAAGTCTCTATGTCTAAAAAAAAAAAAATAGTAAGTAAGTAAATAAATAAATAAATAAAAGGTTTTCAGGAAGGCTAAAGCCTCAGCTAATGGGAAATGTAAGAAACGAGTTTAAAGAGGTGTTCCACCATAGGCTCAGTTCAGGGAGACAGAATGGAGTGGGAGAGGAGGAAAGAAGGAAGGAAGGAAGGCAGGGAGAGAGGTAGGGAAGATGGCAAGGAGGAAAGAACAAAAGAATAAAGATTAAAGAAGGGAAGAAGGAGGAAGAGGATGAGGAAGAGAAGAACAAAGAACTGACAGGTCCAGGAAGACTGTGTCATATCAACAGGTGACAAAAAGTACAAACTACCAAATACTCAAATGCCATCTCCTGGAGCAAGGAGGAGAGATTTTGAATTCTAAATGTGCAGCAAAGAAGATGAAAAGAGGACAATTGAGCCTACAATAAATTAGAGAATAAGGAAAAATCTAGGCATAATAAGTGATTTCGAACTTTCAGGTCCAGACAAATTATATTCCAGAGCACAAAATGAATTTGCAGACAGACTCTCAGAGCCACTAGCAGTAAGTTTAAGAAATCATGGAGATTGGGAAGGTACCAGAAACCCTGGGGAATGTTCTATTTTGCAATATGTTGGGGGGAAAAATAGATCCTGGAAACTACAGACCCATAGGCTTGATGTGACTCTCATCAAGGAAAGCAAGTACTATTGGACCTGCAGTAGTTAGAACATCTGATTTTTTTTTTTTTTAATGAGGGATGTTGTCAAACTAGTCTTCCAACAGCATGGTTACTGTGATGAGAAAGCTGGAAGCCATGCCATACAAAGGAAGGTTGAGGAGTGTGTACAGCACAGAAATAAGATGCCTAAGAGGGGTATCGAAGGTTTGAAATGCGATCATGTATCCTGACAACCCCAAATAAGTGACTGAGGCAGTTTCCAGTCAATGGAGGTTTATTAAGCCAAAGTTTAAGGATGCACCTGGGAAAACCACAAACCACAGACAGATCTGTGGCCGTTTTTCCAAAGGGGAACTTGGAAGCCTCAGTATTTGAGGGGGATGGCGAATACAGAAAGAAAAAAAGAGCAGCAGGGGTGGCCAGTGAGGCAAAATGGTTATATTCTTGTGAGGCCCAGGACATCTACATTTTATGTGTGATAAGGCCAATGTTAGAGGAGAAAGGGGTGTGAAGGAAGCATCAATTATGTAGATGTCCCTGGATAGGTGGAAGAATGTCTGATCTTGGCTTGTCTCTGTTCTGCACCTGGGAAGATAAATTTGTAATTCATTATTAGTGTGGAATCAAATAGACTTGAATTTTAGGAGCCAGATGTAGCCTGCACACCTAAAGTTCCAATTTGCATGCCCCGCCTCATTTATGGGAGGCCAGCAAGGAATTTCCTTACGAATGATCTGTGAGGGCCCATCCTTCACAGGTGCCTGAGGCCTTTACCTTCCCTTTTGCTAAGGAGTTGGGGGGATGGTCCTGATATTTTTATTTTCCTTTACGATATGAAGCCATACACACATTTTATATTGCCTTAGATAACAGAATTACAACCACTAGTAGAAATTTTAAGTAGGCAGATTTTCCCTCAACATTTGAAAGGATTTTCTATTTATTTATTCATTCATTCGTTCAACGACTATTTATTGAGCACCCTCCTTTGTGCCAAACACTACAGATACATGATAGATACGGTTCCCGCTTTCATGGGACTATAGTCTTACGAGGGAAAAGAAACAATAACAAATTAATAAGTAACATAAGCACGGAGTCTAGCCAAAGCCAGGAAGAGCAGCACAGGGGGTGGATAGAGAGTAACACGGAGTGCCTGCTTTGAGGATGGTGAGGGGAAACCTCTCTGCAGAAGTGACATTTGTGCCGAAACCTGCATGACAACGAGGGCAGAATTACGCGAGCACTTTGAGACAGAGAGAACAGCGGCACCGAGTCCTGAGACTGGGAAGAGACGGCCTTGTTCCCAGAAGTCGGGATGATCAGTTTGGTGAGCAAGAAAGAGGAAATGAGAGATTATGAGATAAGGTTGAAGAGACAAACTAGAATCAGGGAATAAGACGCTGCCATCAGAAGGAATTTAGACTGTATCCTAAGAGACATGGGAAGGCATTGAAGGTTTCGAGCAGCAAAGTCACCTGATCCGATGTAAGTGTTCTGATGATCGCACCCGCTGCTCTGTGCTCAGTGGATCCGCAAGGGGCAGGGGAAGCAGGGAGAGTATTTTGGGGGCTACTGTCATCTCTAGATGAGAGATAGAAGTACAGATAGGATAGTCTCCAAGTTATGATGGCTCCACATATGATTTTTCAACTTTCCGATGGTACAAAAGTGATATGTGTTCAGTAGAATTGTACTTTGAGTACCCACATGACCGTTCTGTTTTTCACATCCAATACATTACGTGAAAGATTCAACACCTTATAAAATAGGCTTTGTGTGAGATGATTTTGTCCACTGTGGACTAATGTGAGATAGGCTAAGCTAAGCTATGATGTTTGGTAGGCTAGGTATATCGAATGCATTTTCAACTTGTGATGTTTTCAACTTATGATGAGTTTGTGGGGAGGTGGCCCCATCATAAGTTGAGGAGCATGTGTAGTGCCAATTAAGGGCCTGATGTCAAGTTAGGGAGAAGTTCATTTGAAATGCTTTTGAGGTAACAGAGAAAGAATTTACTAATGAATTGAATATGGAGTTTGAGGGATGGGAACAAAAATGACCAAATGATCCAAAAATGGGCTTGGATGGCAGGCATTGTCCACCTGCAAGGACACTGCAAAATGGAACCTGGAACTGGGCAGCAGGATGGGCTAGAAAGGCTACGGTTGCATTTGGTTTGGTGATGACAACAGAACTCTCGAAAACATGTGTCAAACACCTGCTTCTTGCTAGGGGTCTATCAAAAACTCCAGAAAACAGGCTTTTGGTTAGGCATAATTCTTAAACTGTAAGCAGTTATGAATTTTGTCACAAGCACCAAGAAATCATTTCTATAGAAACTTATAGTGTGCCCAGTGAAAACAACAAAAAAATTAGCAACGTTGTATATATACTTTACTGTATGTATATTTTATATATACATACAGCTTATAAAATTGTGGACCTTTTCTCATAGTTTAAAATACAGAAGGCACCGTGCTTTCAATGCACATAATACACATTAATACCCAGCAGACACAAATACCATGAATTTTACTAAAGACAGTGCAACATTCTCATCTTGCTACATCATCAGGAAAAATTATCCCTTGAAAAGACAGGTTTTTGAAATTTAATAACCTTAAGACACTTTCACGTCAGAATGGATTCCAAAAATGAATCCTCTCATCCCTCTTGCACCCCAATAATCTCGCCTTCCACCTATGGAAAAATTCCTGCCTTCAAATATCATAAATATTATGTCCTAACAGCAAAACACATGAGATTTTAACTGTGGCATGAATTCTTTGTTAGAATATATTGGTCTTAAAAAGATAACCAGGCCCAAACCACAGATAACAGTTAAGACTAGAGCTGTTGTATCGTCTGCTGCTATACGCTACATCAGTCTGGCAGAAATTAAACATCGGGGTTTAAACTACAAATCACAAACTGCTTAGACTCCGCCACACTACTCGAGCTCTAGTTAGGCCAAACAAAATATCACTGACTCCGTTAAGTTTATGTGGGAACCTCACCCTGGGTCCTTTTCTCAACATTAAATTCATTTTACATTTAATTTTCTTTGTGGGAAAGGGAAAAAAAAGAGAAGAGGAAAACACAAGCAGCAATGTTGGCTGGCAGGTGTGATTTTGCATATTTCTCATTCAGGGATGTAGACTGAGGTTTCAACTCCAACAGGGTGTTTTGTCTAACTGTCTGGGCTGTAACGTGTGTTGTCCCACAAACAATTTGTCACACCATAAGACTTGCATATTTGGTGACAGAGATAGCACATACCATATGGCAAAATGTGCTGGCCTTGTCAATTAAACTCCTCAGCCACAGGTAATTTCTTAGACAAAGTCATGAACTCGTCAGCATTTTGTGCCCACTGAGTAACGGGTGATAACCCCTACCAGTCAGAGTCTGCCTGGAAGACATGCTTGTTAAAAACCACAGAATGTAAAAGGCTAAAGAGCTTTCCTACAGTAGCAACTTTTGGATGATTCTTTGGAGAAAACAATTCTTGCAAAAGAAAGATTTTACTAGCAGATGCAGGTTTTGGCGGAGATAACCTTAATGATGTTAGGATAGGTCTTAAAAATATCTACTTTTGATTTTTTTTCCATTCAACATTTGTTTTATCCAGCTGTGCTGGTGGACCGTCTTTAGAGAAAAGCGCACCGTTCACAGGGTAATGGAGTCAGCCTGTTGAACAGAGCGTTGCGAATAATGCAGTGACGGTTCAGCATGCTGTCCTCAGGATGGCTCCGCAGTCGGGAGCGGGCATTTGGGGAGCTTCTCTCTTTTTAAAATCACTGGTATTCTGCTCATCCTTGTCCATAAGAGAAAAATAATCACGAGCTTTTGAGTAAATGCGGGAGAGAAGCCCAGGTGCAAATGTGGACCTGCCAATACCGAGAAGCAACAGAGGGCAGAGAAGAGACCTGGGGGAGGGCAGAGAAGGAGCCCGAAAGGGAAGGCTACGAATGTGGAAGGGCAATCGGGAAACTTCAGACAATAACCAGAAAGGGACTCAGAGAATGGTAAAAGGGGAGTATGGAAGAAAAACAGCCTGGGCCCCTCCGGGAGCTCTCTTTTCCTGAGTCATAAAACCCTTCTGTTTTTCCCTTCTCTGGGATCACTGTCCACAGCCTAAAAACAATGTGTTTTTATTTTCAATGTTGAAAACCCAAACCACCATGAAAACAACGTTACGGTAGTTTTAATACAAAAGAGAGAAAATTTTCTTTGCAGCAAATTAATTAGGATTTTGGGGAAATGGACAAATGCTGGACGGACCGGCAGTGACAATTGAGACACACGGCCGCCGGCACATTTCCTTCCGTCTTCCATAGGAGTGGTTAAGAATATGTTTGATGTGCAGTTTGTTCAATCAAACAAATATGTACTGAATATTTCCTACAGCTTTCCTGCAGATTTACGTGGCATAGGCAGATTTTCTAAGGCAGTGCCAGCCCTTTGATCTTCTGGGGGCTCTGACGTCTGTTCTTGTCATCTGCATATTTATACGCTTGTAGCCAGGCAAAGAGCAAGACCACAGAGCAGCAATCGGAGGCCCCAGTGAGTCGCGTGATTTGTCCAAGCTAAGAGAGTCAAGATTTATGCTTACGGAGATAGTAGTATCTCACTAATGCCAGCCAAGAGGCGATCAACCTATTTGGAATTATAAAATATTCTATGCGCTGTCAAACAGACAATACTGTTTTCGGGGTAAATCCTAAATTTGCCAGGCTTGCTGGCCCTTCCATGCAGTATTATGGCCCAAATTATGATGGCTCTTAACCCCCACATGGGACATTCACCCCCACCTCTTCAAAGGTTCTCCCCAGTTAACAAAGTGGTGCCAGGGTAGTAGGAACAGGCCCGCTCTTCCTCTCACTCCAGTCTCAAGCCACTGTGAGCTGCTGGTGCTCACCAGGAGAGCCTTGCCCTGCACTGCCTGGCTTTCCTCTGCAGGGGCATCTCTGGGCCCTTGGAATGCCAGAGCTATTCCACGGATCAGGGAGGCTAGCAAGGCCCCCATGCCAAATCTTGCAGCCTGGGCCCAGAAGCCCCTGGCTTGACCCCAAACCTCCAAGGTGTTTCATGAACACAGTTCCTGCAGCTTTTGTCCGGAGCTCTTTGTGTGGGGCGTGTGCTTTCCAGCTTGCCAGCCTGTCCCATTCACTGTCTGTCATTACCCTCTGCCTCCCATGGGCTGTCCGTCTGTGAGTCCTCTATTCAGCCAGTGGACTGGCTGCTGCTGGTGGAATTATAAGCACCACAGCAAGTTACAGAGACAGGGAATGGTTTGGAGGAGGTAGGAGAGCTATAGCTGTGTCCATCACCAAAATGGGGTTCATTATACCCATTAGGTAGGCTTTGCCCCTCTCTTCCTTCCCCCTCCTCCCTGGTTGAGTTCCACTGTGTTTTATTTCCCTCTGTGTACGTGTGCTCATCGGTTAGTTCCAGTTTAATAATGAGTACTTGTGGTGTTTGTCTTTCCATTCTTGAGATACCGCACTTAAGAAAATGGTCTCCAGTTCCATCCAGGTAGTTGAAAAAGGCATTAATTCATCTTTTTTATGGCTTAGTAGTACTCCATGGCATACACACACCACATTTTATTATAGTAATCCACTCATGAATCAACTTGGGTTGATTCCACATCTTTGCAATTGTGAATTGTGCTGCAATAAACATTCAAGTGCAAGTGTCTTTTTTGATGAAAAGTCTTCTTTTCCTTTAGGTAGCTATCCAATCGTAGGTCTACTTTTAGTTCTTTGAGGAATCTCCATACTGGTTTCCACAGGGGTTGTACTAATTTGCAGTCCCACCAATAGCGTATAAGCGTTCCTTTCTCTCTGCATCCATGCCAGCATTTATTGGTTTTGGACTTTTTAATAAAAGCCATTCCAACAGGGGTAAGGTGATATCTCATTGTGGTTTTAATTTGCATTTCCCTGAAGATTAATGATGTTGAGCATTTTTTCATGTGTTTATTAGCCATTTGTCTTTCCTCTTTTGAGAAGTTTCTGTTCATGTCTTTTGCCCACTTTTTAATAGGGTTGTTTGTTTGTTTTCTTGCTGATTTGCTTGAGTTGTAAATTCTGGTTATTATCCCATTATTGGACGTGTAGCTTACAAATATTTTCTCCCATTCTTTAGGTTGTCTGTTTGCTTTGTTGATTATTTCCATAGCTGTGCAGAAGCTTTTTAGTTTAATCAAATCCCATTTATTAGTTGTTTTTTTGTTGTTGTTACCATGATTGCCAATTGGGTCTTAGTCATAAATTCTTTGCCTAGGCCAATATCTAGAAGACTTTTTCTTACATTGTCCTCTAGAATTCTTATGGTTTCATGTCTTAGATCTAAGTCTTTTAGCCATCTTGAATTAATTTTTGTGAGTGTTGAGAGGTAGGGGTCCTGATTTATTATTCTGCATATGGCTATCCAATTTTCCCAGCACCATTTATCAAATAGGCTTCTTTTCCCCAATGTACACTGTTGTCTGCTTTGTCAAAGATCAGTTGGTTGTAGGTAGATGGTTTTATATCTGGGTTCTCTGTTCTGTTCCATTGGTCTATGTCTCTATTTTTGTACCAATACCATGCTATTTTGGTTATTATAGCTTTGTAGTATAGTTTGAAGTCTGGCAATGTGATGCCTCCAGAATTTTTCTCTTTGCTTAAGATTGCTTTGGCTATTTGGGCTCTTTTCTGGTTCCAAACAAAGCATAGAATTATTTTTTCTAGATCTGTGAAGTATAATGTTGGTGATTTGATTGGGGATTACATTGGATTTGTAAATCACTTTTAGCAGTATGAACATTTTAACAATGTTGATTCTGCCTATCCACAAGCATGATGTGGTCTTTGTTTTTACTTTTGTTTATGTGGTGAATCACATTTGTTGATTTCTGTATGTTGAACTATCCTTGCATCCCTGGGATGAAGCCCACTTGGTCTTCATGGATTATTTTTTTTATTACTGTTAAAATCAGTTTGTTAGTATTTTATTAAGTATTTTTGCATCTATATTCATCAGGGATATTCATCTATAGTTTTCTTTTTTTGTTTTCCATCCCAGATTCTTGCAGGACCAATGGTTCACTCTGGGTAAGAGTCATGTGGTTAGAGAATTCATGATGAAAATCTAGATGGGAAAGGGACATAGGGGTTGGGAGACCATGGCTCTGAGCCTGTCTTAGTCACTCACTGACTGTTTGACTTGTAGTGGTCACCCTACACCTCTAGCTCTTGTCAGTAGAATCAGGGTCTCACCCAGCAGGTATCTTAGGTCCCTTCAAGCTGTAAATGTTCTAAGGATGTGATGCTGTGATAGAAAATGAAGTCAGTTTTCTACCTTTTGTTGAGAACACTTTATACATCTCAAGAAAAGAATTATTATTCTCTAAATCAGAAAAGCTTTCGCAGCCTTTAAAGCATACACAACCACCTAAGAGAAATGAAAACATATGACCACACAAATATTTGTACATGAATGCTTATAGCAGCATTCTTCATACACGCCAGAAAAGTGGAAACAACTCAAATGTCAAACAACTGATGAATGGACAAGCAAAATGTGGTACGTTCATACAATGTAATATTTGGCAATAAAAATGAATCAAGTACTAACACATGCTACAACATGTATAAACCTTGAAGCAATATGTTAAGTGAAAGAAGCCACAGATACACACACACATGCACACACACAAACACAAGCAAAGGGCTACATATTATATTATTCCATTTATATGAAATGTCCAGAGTAAATCCATAGAGAAAGAAAGTAGATTAGTGGTTGCTGAGTGTGTGGGGATGGGGGAATAGGGAGTGACTGCTAAGGTATGAGGAATTTTCTTTTGTCTAATTGTCTAGTATGGATATATCACATTGTGTTTATCCATCACCTGTTCATGTATAGTATATTTGGGTTGTTTTTACTTTTGCCTTACTATTAATAATGCTGCTATAACTATTCATGTACAAATTTTGTATGAACATATGTCTTCAGTTCTCTTGGGTATGTACCTAGGAGTGGAATTACTGGTTATATGATAACTTTATGTTTAACTTTTTGAGGAATTGCCAAACTATTTTCCAAAGTGACTGCGCCACTTTATATTCCCACCAGCAATAGATGAGCATTCCAATCTCTACATCCATGCCAACACTTATTTTCCATTAAAAATTTTTTTATTAGTATGAAATGGTATCTAATATGATTTTGTGAAGTTGCATCTATTTTCATTTCCTTGATGGCTAATTATGTAGAGCATCTTTTCATGTGCTATTGGCCATTGGTATATTGGAGAGGTGTATATTCACATCTTTGCCCATTTTTAAATTGGGTTGTCTCTTTATTGTTGAATTGTAAGAGTCCTTTATGTATTTTAGATACTAGATCCTTTCAGATACAGGATTTATAAATATTTTCTCCTATTCTCTAGGTTGTCTTTTTTACTATCTTCTTTGTCGTTTTACTTTCTTGATAGTTTCCTTTGACTCACAAATGTTTTAATTTTAATGAAGTTTGATTTACCTTTTTTCTTTGCTTGTTTGTGCTTTTGGTGTCATACCTAAGAAACTATTGCCAAATCCAAGGTAACAAAGATTTATACCTATGTTTTCTTCTAAGAGTTTTATACTCTTAGCTTTTACATTTAGATCTTTGATCCATTTTAATTTTTATGTATGGTACAAGGTAAGGTTCCAGATTTATTTCTTTGCATGTGGATAAGGAGTCGTACCAGCACCATTGTTAGGAAAACACACACACACACACACACACACACACACACACACACACACATTCTTACCCCCATTGAATGGTCTTGGCACTCTGATTGAAAATCAGTTGACCATAGATGTATGTGTTTATTTCTGCACTCTCAATTCTATTTCACAGGTCTTTGTGCCTATCCTATGCCAGTACTACACTGTCTTGATTACTGTAGCTTGCCTTTTCAAGATTGTTTTGGTTATTCTGAGTTAAAAACTTTTAATATACCTTCTATCCACTTTGAGAAATGGTTCTCTCTCTCTCTCTCTCTCTCTCTCTGAGATGCCCTATAAAGAAGTAAACAGAACAAGCATTAATGTCATAATATCTTTACCTTTATACTCTCACTTCTCTGACTTGCTGTGGTAATCAGTCTTAAAGTACAAAAGGCTCTCTTGCTCCACTCTCTCTTTCTCTCTCCCTCCCTCTCTCGCTCCATTTCACTCCACTGTCCCCATGGATTTGTGCGGTATTTCTCTATCTGTAAAACCCAGAATCCATGTCCATATAAACATGGTAAAAGGCACCTATGTTCCCTTTCTGCCAATGTCATGCTACCTGGACACATTCTGTGATGATTCTACAAAGGCTAGAATCCCTTAGAGTCTTGTATTTCTCATAAAGAACAAGTTTAGGCCTTTGGCCAATTATTTCCATTTGAGGTTAATGTCTATAAGAAGTTTAACTCTTTCTAGAGAATC